>JBBPJW010000990.1:0-17255 GCA_038088935.1 Pulveroboletus aff. viridisquamosus
TAGGGAGTTGCTATACGTCGGAGGCTTTCTATGTCGTGTTGTGTATGAACTAGAGCTCTCTGATATCCAGCGCCTGTGGGAGGAGGAAACCACAGTTGCTCCAGATTCCCCACCATCTCCCAGGATTCAGGATTATTTGCAGCGACGCTTTCTTCACGTCCTCAAATTCTTTGCCTTTCATCATTCGACGCCCTCAGTAAAAGTCGCTGAAGTGCTACGTGACTCGTTCTACGAGTTGTCTGGTTCGGCTCTGCCCATGAAGCTGCTTTCTTCCATTGGTGTTCGCACCGCCCGAGATATCAGAACGTTCGATCCGAAAGTTGCCAAGTTCCTTGACTCTATCCCGATGCTCTCAGAATACATTAGTCGGGAAGCTGCATGCAATATCGAGGCCTTTCCAGACTCACAGAAGATACTATCCGTAACTATCAAGGATGTTCTACAAGCCCTGGACAGGCATCCTCTCAGTGAAGAAAACCTGGTTTTCTGTCTCCGATGGTGGTTAGAATTGAAGCAAAACGATCCGCACTTGAGCGCAGCGGAATTGTCGAATGTGGTTACTTTCGTTGGTGCAGGAGGGACAGAACGAAAACTGTCATCAACGGAGCGCTTCATCGATACCAAGAGCCATAATTTCGATGGGCCACTTCCTCCATATCTTATTCCAATTAGTGTCAACAAGCACTTTACTCCCGCAGAACTCAGCACCCTCGGCTGGAGGGAGTTCACTGTTATTGACTGGCTCCGCTACATTTCGTGCGCAGATGTGATGTTGGAAAACCCGACGTATGACCTCACCCAGTCACCTGATTGGGCTGAACAAGTCTTGTATACCATTTCGCGCGCATGGCTCTTGCTTTCGGGTGAGATGCATAATGCAGCTAAGGCGGTATTCGAAGACGTTCAATGTATTCCCACATCCCACAATCTGCATCGCCCAGATGGCTCGTATCTTCCCAATGCGAATGATGCACTGTTCCGCAAACTTAATTTACCGATAGTCACGTTCACCACAGGACACCAGCTCGACGAGAAGATGAGAAAGTTACTTACGTTTATTGGAGTTGGAACACACATTCCAATGAAACTTGTTTTATCCGGGCAAGTGAACACCATATTACGTTGATTCAATCACTTACTTGACGTACTCAGTATGCTGGACACCGGAGACTGGAGTATACACGAATTTATCGACTATCTGCTCCAATTGTCTCCTTCTTTGACCACGGAACAGATATCTGAACTCAAGTCATCTAAGCTCTTTTTCAAGGATGATCCTCAAGACAGCGTTGACAGGGAACGCTACTGTGCCAACCAGCTCCACCCGCCATTAGAAATCTTTCGCCAACTCCAGCTGTCTACAATCTCCTGGAATAAGTCGAAATGGTCGAATGAGTCGGATGAGGGTGAGGTTGACAATTCTGTTGTACTCAAGCGGATACCGACGTGACATCCAGCTGAACTCCTGTATCGTTTGGGTCTGTGTCCCTTCCCGCCTCTCGAGACAATCGTAGGGCTTTGTGCTTCATCAAATGCTGCAGTTAGGGCGACCGCTTTCAGGTATTTTTGCGAAAATATCCGATCGAAATACCCCGAGTATAATCCAGAGAAGTTCCAAGATGTTAGATTTATACCGGCAGACAACAAGGAAGGCAGCTGCTTGGAATGTCTTAGAGATGTATTATGAGATATCTCCTGTTGAACCCCTACTCATGCGTCGTGCAGGTATTTTTGGGTACCCAGTGGCACGCACTTGGGTTTTCTATCGTGCAGAGTGCCTATCAGAAAATCGTCATCAGTGAAATAGGTATCCAGCAACACCCCCATCCATCGAAGCTTCTTCACCTCCTAGAGACGACTCCTCCCAACAGAGAAATAGCCCGTCAGTGGTTTGAATGTATATCGGACTGCATCCAAAGTAAGTATTGAACCTCAGAACTTCCATACTGCTAGTTTTTTAAGGTAACGCCAGATTTTAAGCAATCCGAACTTTCTAGACTTTCTGAGTTAAGGTTTGTGCCCGCGAACTCTACTGGCTCGGGGGAATGGTCAGCTCCAGCCCAGTGCTACCTGGGATCACCTACCGATCCATTTCACTCCAAGCTATTTGTCTTCGTGGACTTTGGAACGAAGGCAAACCACTTGTTGAGAGCTTGTGGCTCAATGAAGGAACCTTCTGTGAAAGATGTTGCAGAGTGTCTAATCCATGATCCAGATCGGTTCTACAGACTCGCTGGGGGACACGACGGGTGCGTAAAAGAAGTCGATAGTCAAGCTTCTCTGACCGGGTACTGATATGGGGGATTACAGTTTCCTAGAAAAGTTACGCGATCTTGCAGCGCGGAAAAGCGGCATCCCCAATGGTACTTTGAACAGGATGAGTTCCCAGCGAACTTTACTTGGTACGCGTCGAGAAAAGGCTGGCAACCAAGTGGGATGGAAGACTGTCTATGATTTACGGATGCCCAAGGAGATTGTCATTATGGACGATCAGAGGGACCATGCGCTTTTTGGTGATGCTGTTTTCGTGGCACCCCAAGATGAATCACTCGAACGTACGCAGTATCTGATCGCTGGCTAAGATTTACTTATGAGGAATGTTAGGCTTTTATAGCTCCATCGGGTGTAGACGGCTGAGTGCCGTCATCCAAGAACAATACGAAAATTCCAATGAAATTTCTGATCCCAAGACTTGTTCCGAAGTTCGAATCTTGATTCTCCAGCGGCTCCCCTTGTTCTTAGAAAAGTGTTCGCATTCTCAGTTCGATAAAACGCGTGTCCCTACTGCCGATAACTTTCGTGTTTTTGTCTGCGAGAGGTTACTTGTTCGCAAAACCCTCATCGTTGGGGATGAAAACAAGCCACGGGAGCAGGATTTATGGGCCACCATAAAGCATGACAAGGCTGAAGGGAGTATAGAGTTGTGGTTATCACGCCACGTAAACCGAGACATATATGAGTGAGTGGAGTGGCATTCTCTAGTGACTTCCTAATTGTTCATACTCTACATAGTCTTGCTGCATCCCTATGTCGGCTCTTGTTTGGATCTGTCAAGATTAATGACACTCTGCTCCTTGGAACCATGCTTTCTGACATTGGGCTTTTGAAGCGAGCAGGCCTCGACGGTTAGTTCTGTGTTCTTTTGCTGAGAGTGACCAGTTAACGTCAATCCACATCGTGCAGTTGGCGAGTTACCTGAGCAGCAGCTGTCTGAGTTATCTGTGGGCAAGTCAAGCGAGATCGCAAGTGATCCCAATCCTTCGACAAATCTCACCAACGGTCGAGACTCTCCATCTCAAGCAGCGCCTGTGTACCCTCATCACTCCGCAGTGAGCACCTTGAACAATTCAAACTCTAAGGTCAAGGGTAGACTCGCCTCAACAATATTCCGGATAATACATGCTCGTTCCCAGTGAGTCTATCTACCCTGGAAGCTTCATTGTTTACCTTTTTCCAGGCGACCACGTCAGGTCATCAGTCAAGATTACATCCGTGGGTAATTCGAACGATGATAACAACACCTTCTGACATATCAACAGGGGATATCGTGAACAAGGCAACTGAGGCGTCCATTCGACGAGGAGGCCGTTTGCTCAATGAAAAAGATGACATGGTTCAGTTCTTGAAGCGCCACTCGTGCAATGACTTTGCAGGATTCAAAACCCTTCAATCTGTTTGTAAGCCCATCAGCCTCTATCCTCTTCCTCTTAGTCACAGGATGGCCAGGTACACGGGAAGAGGTTGAAGTCCATGTAGCCGAAGGTGATTCCTTCCGCACTGCTGCTGACAGTACGCTGGATATCCAGTCATTGATCATCGGTCTTTCCAGGTCTATCCGATAACAACGCATTTATCGCGAACAAGGAGCAGTCACTGGCCCGCTTTATACATATTATAAAGCCTGCCGCCTCCGCGTACAAGCTCCCGATGAGTTCGTTGCATATTTTCTATGATGCTAGTGAAGGTCCTATCGCATTCAACCGGGCAAGAAGCATCTACCTCAACTTGCGATATTTCGAGGAGTGGCGTGAGGACTATGTGCTCTACTACTGAAATGGCGATCTAGCTGACATCAGTGCCTGACAGATGATAAGGACGTAAGGAATGGCCGTCTACGGCGAGCCCAGCTGTCGTGGTATGCATCATTTATTTTCTGCTGTCATGGTTGATCCATTTTTGACGACTCAAGGTTCTTCGTGCTCGCGCATGAGATCGCCCATAATCTCATTTCTTCGCATGACTCTGTGCACGAGTTCTGGTTTGCGGCGATCTGTGAAGCTCACATCAGTGACTTTTTTGCAGCGGGGGTTTCAGATGTGTAGTGTAGTATCGAACTTGGGCGTATACTAATTATTTTCATGTGGACGGATGGTTAAGGTCCTTGTATACCACCGAACACGGCTTGATTGACGCTCTACTCTCCAAGCCACGTCTTACAGTCACTAAGAGGTCAGCGGCGTGGAGAGAAGTCTAGAGGAATGGCATGTGGGTCGGAGACAGGCAGAAAGGGTAGGGTCATCGAGGTGGAGTGGTAGACAAACCTGGGAGGAGGTAGACGTGGGCTTACACATAAATGAAGCTACCATGCGTCCGTGTTGTATCTCATGGCCAAAACTAATACTTTGGTTCGTCGACGGCATGGCGCGTATCTTTGCACGAGTGACGGTGACAATGTCATGACCCGCCCATGCAGCTAACGCTCGTCTCCTTCGCACCAGTAGTAAATATGTGAGAACAAGGATGGTGTGACGCCTTAGGGATTTTGTATTTCAGTCTTTTTCAGTGGTATGAGAGAACAAATGACAATGGCGCATGTTCCCGTTCGCTATTGTCTCTCGGGCACACTGTCATTTGGAATATGCATACCCATTACAGCCTCGCCCGCACGGGTATCGAATGGCGAGTCACTGTATGTGTATACAAGGGATTGTCTCACTGGGGTCGTGATTGTGGTGCAATACCGACAAGGGGCCCTCGAAAATGGAGTCGCGGAGCCAGGAGCCTGTCGTCCCAGCAGATGAAGAAGACTAACCTACCTGAATTACCTGAGCCACCATATGAGATAGGACGAGCGCCCGAGAATAGAACTTGAAGAGGTGTGGAATAGAGGTGCAAACTTCAATATCACGTCCACCTGCGACGAGGCAGACATACCCAGAGTCACGTCGATCTAGACACTAGAGATCTGGGAGTGTAGATTGTATCAAAATGCGATCACGACCGAACGACAAAAGTAAAAAGAGGATTCAAGCATTCGCCCGAGAGAGCTGGAGATGAGCCAGGTGGTGAAGCACTGGCACCCTGCAACTCTGGTGTGAGTCGATACAACACCGACTCGGAGACGCGCTGGGGACTGCAAGGACGGTCTGGAGCAAGAAGGGCGAGTAAGACAGTAACGAGGGAAAAGGATGTTCACGCATCCGAGTAGACAGCCCAGGGAGGGCGAGAAGAATCGAGAGACCGCGAGAGTGGTTGGGATGTGAAGGGGTAAGACGCACCTCAGCAAAATCGAGTTACCTTGTGCCATTGTTGAACTATAGGTTTAGGCAATAAGCCTGTAGCTGTGGTGAGTATGATGTATCTACAGTGAGTGATGAATTTGCGCTCACCTCCAGTCAACAGTAACGGACTGGAGGGACGGTCGGCGGTAGTCCGAAAAAGGAAGTATAAGGAGGGTGAGCCGTCACTGGTCGGCCTGATGTCCGACACCACCCATAACCAGTTATGATAACTAGGGCAGCTATACGGAACTCGTATACAACTCATAGCCCCCCCCCCCCCCGTGTCCACTAGACAGCCGTCGTGCGACTTTATACCTCCTTCGGGTGGTCGTCGTTATACTTGATCACTACCCAGCACAGTTGATGCCTCGTCGATAAAGCACTACAGGCCATACTTTATCTCTTATTAGCATGCGTGACATATTCCATTCGATCTCGGCTATTTACAGACGACCGAAACCAAAGGGTAACCTTTAATTCAAGTCAGCAGTCGTCGTTCTAGCTTGTTAATGTGATGATCATACTAGAATCACCCCGGAGTAGCAACAGTGATGTTTCGTTACTACCACAGGACACACTGCGGAATCATGACGAGGAACTGCCCATGGGTGAGCAAGATAAATATCTATTTGCGGCACATCGTTATCGCCGTTGACTTGGTATTAAGAGGTTCTGTGCAGAATTAGTAGTGATGGAGGCGATATATTATCCCTCGTACCCCTTCCGGATGGGAAGCAACTAGCAAGTGCTTGCAAGGGCGATCGCATCACTCGATTGTGGTCCGTGGAGAATGGCCAGGAGGTAGAACCGCCGATGGACCTTGGTGTCGCAGTGAATGCAATAGCCGCATCCAAGGACGGCAAGTGGCTCATTAGTGGAGGGATCGACGGAAATGTGGCGATCTGGAATACGACTAGTCATCAGAGAGTGGGCGAGTCGAGCGAGCGACACAGGTTGAAGGTGACGGCGTTGGATGTATCGCCAGATTCGTTGCACGTTGCAAGCGGGTCAGACGACGGAACCATCATGGTTTGGGACATCGACTTGGAGCCTCCACTTCGCCGTTTGCTGTCCCCGTTGACATGCGAGGACTCGTCACCAGTTTCATCTGTCAAGTTCTCGCCTGCTGGTGCTCGCATCGCATCAGGCTACTCCCAGTTCGGTCTTCGTACGATTCGGGTTTGGCATAGTCGGACCGGCGTTCAACTAGCGTCCTTCCCCACTGACGGTCAGCCAACGCGCTCGATCGCATGGTCCATTGATGGGCTGCGACTGTTCGCTGGCGGACCCCACGGTTCGATCAGATGTTTCGACGTGGTGGCTCAGCAACGCCTAGCGAAGTGGGACGACTCCCAGACTGATGTCACCACTTCTCTTCATGCTTCCAACTCTGGCCAATTCCTCATCTCTGCCTCAGCTTCGGGACGTCTCATTGACATTTGGGATATACGAGACATCTCTGCGCACAAGCGCCTTCGCTCCTATCGACGCTCTGATGTGTTTAGCCTCGCCACCTCGCCGGACGGGCTATATCTCTTCCATGGAGGAAAGGGCGGGAAGACTTATAAACGGTGTCTCTCAAGGGCTATTTCCACGTCCTATTTTTACCATGTAAGTGTACCTAGTCTTCACAAGGTCGTCATCTTCATATCTCATTTTTAGCCTCTCACATCTTCCCAAAGATCATGGGAGCCTGTACGTCCAGTTCTCTCAAGTCGGATCCCGTCATTCATATCCTTGGATCGTAGCTCACATATATTAGTAACGCAGCGTATGAAGTGTGGAAAGACGGCAGATTAATCGAAACGGAAGAAATAATATCAGCTGAAATCACAGATCACGGCTACCAGGATTTCGTTCATTATGCACGTGCTAACCGTGCTCTTGTTCGCGCACGACTGCGAAAATGGGGCGAGGCATTGGAGGATGCTGAAACCACGATAGTAATTTATAACCCCCTGTTCCAAAGTTGGTGCTAACACCGCTTGTGAAGTCAAATAGTGGTCAAGTGCCACTAATAGCTTACATTGCAAAGGGCATCGCGCTCTGCGGACAGGGAAAACGCGAGGAAGCGGTGAATGCGTTTGACGCTGTACCCTGTGACGCCGATATCAAAATTCTTGTTGAGCGCATCAAGGTGAGTTACAACTCGGTCGCATCATTTCAGTTGTTGCTGAACTCATATTTGCACCAAGTTCATCGCCCTTTTTGAGGCTGAGTTTCGTGATAAATTGCATTGTGGAGCTGAGCTCCCTGATTTTCACCAAACCGTTGATGTATGTCCGTTGGTGAATGTATGTGATTTATGAAGTTGTTTGAAAAGACACCCCCTCACTTGTCATCATGCAGGCCCAGAAGCTCATCCTCCTTGTAGAACTTCACATAGGGAAAGGAAATCATGAAACAGCCCTACAGCTCTTATCTGGAGCACCTGACCTCAGTCCACTTCTTCATGCTCCGGAAACAAAGACTATTTTCCTAGTAAGAATTCAATACTCTTATTTTTTTTCCACCTTCATTGATGTGCCCTTGAAAGACCTGTGGTTGGAACCCCTATGATATACACTTCATGATCGCACAACTGAAGTTCCAGGCACTGGTTGCCTCCAATCGCATCGAAGAAGCAATAAAATCTCCCTACATGAATGAGGGGAACATCGACGAAGAGATAGAAACAAGGAGGAAAATGCTCGGCCAGCTTAGTGGTTAGTGTTTATATACCCCACTTGGCTGTTGATATGAGAATCACTACCAACTTAGAGAAGTTTGGCGATCGATCAATGTGCCATGCCAAGTATGGTGACGCAATTAACTTGTACACCACGGCACTTGCTCTTCTCCCAGGAGCTAGAGTGACGGACGAGCCTCTTGGTGAAGCTAAATGCGATTAATTTCCCTGATATATGCTCAAGCACTTAAGTTCAGACCTTTCCAAACGATGTCTTGCAACATTTGAGAAAATAGTGGAGGGTACGGTAGATTCTAAGAAGGATGAGGCGACTTCCCTGGATGTCGATTTCTTATCCCGCCAAACCCAGACGATAGTCGGTCTTCGCCTCAAGCGTAGTCTGGCAAAGGTGAAGAAGGGATTGCGGGAAGAAGCGCTGTTTGATGCAAATGAGGTAGGGACTTATCGGTGACTTGGCTTTTCTCAGACCCTCCATCAACATGTTCGGTATTCTAGGCGATCCGACTGGATCCGCAGAATAGTTTGGGCTATGAGCTGGGGCACATAGCGAAGCCTACTGAGACTAGTGATGAAGAAAGAATCGCTGTGTCCAATGATATCAGTTCGATGGTTGAGCAAGACGTTGTTCGGGATATATCTTGTTAGTCTCTTATCCTATTATGTCACTCATTGATTCATTGCTACTAGTTTCCAAAAAGCAGCAACTTTCATGTGAGGCGGTTATCAATACGGTAATTAGTCGGATCGCCAACTACTGCCCACTCCTACTTATCGACGTGCAAACGGGTCTACTTTGTAACCAACGGGAACGGGAACGCATTTTCAAAGAAGACAAGGTCTATGATTCACTGCTCTCCTTAGGGACCCCTCAGTGGGACATACGGCACATCATTCGTGAGGTCGCGCAGTTTTTCCGCTATGTCATGTTCTCCCACACATGGGAAGGGGATGATGAACCAACGCTGCAGGATGTCCTTAATACACAAAACAAAACTGTCTATGAACTCGACCGATCATCCCGCTTGAATATGAAATTGCACAAATTCTGCGAGAAGGTGAAGACCGACCCTGAAAATTATCGATGGTCATGGAGCGATACTTGCTGTATCAATAAGACCGTCGAGGTCGACTACAAAAAATCGATCCGGTTTATGTATAACTGGTACAAGTGGTCAGCCCTCACGCTCGTTCTGATTTCCGGCGTTTCCAAGACGGGACTCAAAGAGAGTCGATGGATGACCCGTGCCTGGACACTCCAGGAACTCCTCGCACCAAAAACCATCCGTTTCTATGATGGTGAATGGCAACTGTATCAGGATGACCCGAATACCAACCATAAAGCGTCACACCGCATCCTGCAAGAGCTCTCAGAAGCTATTCATGTCCTCCCTAGCGCCCTCATCAACTTCTCTCCCACAACTTTGAGCGTGCGGGAAAAGCTTCGGTTAGCTTCGACCCGCAATGCAAAACAAGAAGAAGACATTGCCTATTCGCTGATTGGAATATTCAGCAGCAACTTGGTACCTGAACCCCGTGATCCAAGAACTGCTCTGGGGCTCTTTTTGCAGGAAGTTGTGGAACGTCTCCAGGAGAGTACAGTATTGGATTGGACCGGGACGCAATCGGAGTTCAACAGCTGTCTTCCTGCGAGCATCTCTGTCTATAGCCAATTGCAACACAGAGTGCTGCCAATTGAAGACGGTGTGAAGCTAGAGGCCAACCCCAGTGCTTTGCTCTCACTGCAGCAAGACGCCCTCAATTTTCGTGACAAAATATCCAATCTGGGAGGACTCAGTTTCTCTAACTGGCGTCTTCATCTCCCATGCATCACATTCCATATCACTGTTATGGGGAGAGATGAAGCCACGCGATACCAAACTCACGGACAGGGCGTTGTCTATATTGCCCAGACATCAGCGCTCGGCAAGGTGAAGATTATAACCAATCAGTCAGTACCGTCGCGGGGTGCGAAAATGATGCTCGCATACCCCTGGATTCGAGAACTCCGCACTCAGGCCCACACAGCAGATGGCAAACCTGATACCCAGGCATCAAGGTTGATCGCCTGCCTCGAACGAGGATTTAGGGCACTGTTACTTGCAAAAGACCCCGCTCAAAATGAATACCAAAGAATTGGCAGCGACAACGAAATCTTTGTTTCCGAACGCAAATTGATTTCATTGGATGGTGTGGGCGTTGAGCAATTGGTTGTAGTGTGAGACTGCATTTTGTCGCCATGTCTTGAAAGGCCAAATCTTGGATGTATCAATTTGGTGACTGGTGCCCTACGGTAGATCGAGGGACAAGACCCAGCCAGATATTCTTCTTGTATATGAATGTAGGTGCGCTTGTGGTGCTCGTTGTTAAGATGGCTGCCGAACTATAAGTGTAGGCAATTAGCCTGTACATGTGATGAGTATTCTATGTCTATAGTGAATGGTGAATGTGGGCTCACCTCCAGTCAGTGGTAATGGACTGGAGGGAGCGGGAAGGAGCGGCAGCATATGCCGAATAAGGAAACGTAACGCGGGGAAGTAGTGGGGTCCGTCAATGTACGCTAGTCGGCCTGATCTCCAATGCTCGTACCACGATGTCCCGTCTACATAGGCATGGTCCTTTCGGCTATCTTGAAAAAGAACGATGCTTGCGGTAGTGTCCTAGCTGTTGGTAACGCGCGCAGACACCAGCGAACGTGCAATGTAGGTCGAGGGGGATGCGGTCGTTCATGATACCGTCGCAGAATGTGTTCAGTGAGGTGTTGGACGACAGTGATACCTCGTAGGCGCGTACACTAAAGCTGTTGGAGCCTTGAATAACAATTTCATAAGCTAGGACGGTTCACTTTTTATTCCCAATCGTATTTGACATCTACTGAGGTGCACCGTTGCACTGCGTGTCGATGCTAAGCGGAGTTTCTCTCGCACTCCCAGATCCTCCGGTCGAAAGCTGGTGATTGTCTCTGCAGCGATTCCCATGTTAAGGGCCAGCTCCTCCTTGATAACAGAGGATTTCTTGTGGTTCTTGCGGCTTTCATTCAAATATGGTCTCCACTTGCAGCCATAGAACCGAATGACCTTCGATGCTAGAAGCTCCTGTAAGGTCCAAGCACGAGTCATCCATCGGCTGTTCCTGAGGTTGCCAAGTTCCGATGGAGACAGGATATCTGCAAGATAGACGAGGGTTGCTGCTGCTTGCTCGTACCAGCTATACATAGAAGTAAGGGACTGGCTCAACACTGCACTCGTAGTTTTGTCGATACAGCACGTGTCCGACCAAACCCATCGATAGCCGTCCTCGCGGGCCGTCGTGCAGAATTGGCGGGGCTTCTCATTGAGTGACGACTCGTCCAGACGCCAGGCCGAATCGACCAGTTTAATATCCTGAAACGTTGGTTCTTTGCCTTCCCATGTGTGGGAGAACATGATCCATTCAAAGTATTTTGCAACGACTTGGAAGATGTGCATATCATCTATCTTCGTGGTTGCAGTCTCGGAGACGAGTTTCTTGAAGGGTGTTTCCAATTTAAATATCCGAACCCGCTCTTGCACATCACATAGTCGGCCGGTTGTGGCATCAATCAGCACAAGCGGACAGAGTTTGAATAATTTGTGAATGACCCCATCAATGGCGGCGATACTCTCACGTGGAGGAGTATAATTTTCTTGCAAGCCTATGGAACATTGTCGATGCACAGACTCCAGAATAGTACTGGAGATACGTACGGCGTATTTCTTCGTCCGCGGAATTCTCAATGATGGAGAGCATGCGAAGGACAGCGTTGATCGCTTCACCATAATCTTCCGCACCGTGGAGCGCCATATACTTTAATTCGTATCCCCGGTGCGATGATGGGTCCAGCTTGATCACCTATAAACGGGGATGATAAGTCAGGGAGTTGCGTCGGATTGCTGCGGCACAACACACGCACTTCATCCGCATCCGTAAGGGCTTCCTCCCACAACCCTTTTGAAACTTGTGCCCTGCTCCGGTTCACAAGGACGTCTATCGGATTTGAAGGATTGAGAGACAATGCAGAGGAGTATCGTGCAATCGCCTTATCGTGTTCCCCAGAGCTGAGCGCCGCGTCATCATGCGCTTCAAGCATGGAGACGCATTCTTTCTGGAGATCTACTCATGAGCACTTGTTATGCACGTCCATTAGATTGACATATCGATACGCACCCGTGGCCCATTCTGCTGTTGCTTCGTTCGCGCGTCTCTCCTTGCTTAAAATGTCGAGCATCTTAAGCAGTATTTTCCCAGCCTCCTCTGCACAACCCGCAGCCAGGAGAACCTCGCAACGACATCGGTACCCCGTGATCTGAAGCTCGTGAAAGGTCCATCCGAATATCTTTGTCACACGAGTCAGCGTACACCATTTTGGTGCAGCCAGGCAGTGACGTACAAGCGTGATGGTCTGCAAAGCAGAGCCAGAACAGGAAGAAGCGAGTCCCCGTCCCCGTTCGAACGACCGTACCGCGAGTTCGTAGTCGTTTCTCATCAGGTACATCTTCCCAAGGACCTAGGAGATGTTATCATATACACGTCCATAGTCTGATATCGTACGGAATACCTGAATGTAGCAATGCGACGCTTCATCGTCTCTCGAAACGGCAATCAGATTATGCACGCAAGAGATCGCGTCGTCATATTTTCCAGCCAAGAATAGAATGATACCCTAGATACGTAGACGGTAAGCAGTATAAACATTTCGGAACACACGGATCACAGACTTTGATGAGCAATAGCAAGTAGCTCTCTTTCGGATTACAATTTCCGAAAACGAGACCAAACATCTGTATCGCTTCCTCCAGTTCACCCATCCCGATTTGTGCGAGAGCCTTGGTGATATAACCCATTGCTGACGGTCGGATACCAATGGACTCGAAGCGTAGAGTAAAACTTCAATATGTGGAAGAAAGAAACCAAATCACCTGTTTAGCGTCCTCGTACGCCGATTTTCAGTTCCCGGAACGTATTCCCAGAAGTGCATTGTGAGCATATACGTTGTGTTCGTCACTTGAAGAACTATGTGAATCATTTCCTGAAACGGGTCTAACTATGTTAAATGAGCCCTGGGACGTCCATCGTTCGAAAGCGCCAATTCCCGGAATCCACTTCTCGGTAGCTTCAGCCATCGCCGCTTGAAATGCATTGAACGAAGACTGTAATTCGGATTTTTCGTATTGCAGACGGGCAACCTTAATACCATGTTCCTCTCTGAAGGCTTGAAAAGTAACCCTTGTACGTTCTGTTTTTTCATTGCATGCTGTTTGAAGAGCGGTTTGGAGAGTCAATATTTTCTTGTTTGCTTCGACCGTCTCCGCTTCCCGGGTAGCAAGGGTGGACTGCCAATTGGTTTTGTCGAGCTGGAGACCAGAAACCTCAGTATGACGTTGGGACTCAGATATATCGAGAGCGGCATGTATACGCTCGATTTCTTCATTCTGTCGTGACATGAACACACACGACACAACTATGAAAGCAGTGTCATCAGACACCCACTTTCTAGATGGCGATATGGATGGTGAGACGTCCAAGAAGCAGAGTCGTCACATACTCACCGGCTATATGGGATGCGATAAGTAAAATACTGATTACGAGACAGCTGTGAAAGTACGGAGTCGACGAAGCTCACTTGCTGAATGGGATGCAACATCAACAATGAATTTTTTGAGATAATAGCGGAGAGCAACGGTTGAAGGTCACTCACGATCAAGGTAGCATTTAGCGAGCAGATTGCAGTCCGTGAGGCAGCTGAGGAAGAATGAAGTTAAGGATCACAAACGACCTAATAAATAATGACACGGTCTTTGAGGTAGTGGTGAAAACATAAGGGAAACTTTCACTTACTTTCTATACATAATAAGAAAGATAAGTCATAGACGATAAGATGAACACAAGGCTACGAAGTCAATGATTGCTTACGTCCTAGACGGGAAGCGACGGGGATGATGTGGTCTGTGAGATGGTTGCGAAGGCACAGAGAGTATAAGTGCACGCATTCTACTTGGGGTGCAGTAAGGACGAGACGCTTCGTGAGGTAGCTAGGAAGGCACGGAGTCGACGATAACTCACGATCTATGGAATGCGATAGGCAGTCTGTGAGACAGCCATGAAAACAGGGAGTCTGCAGGCACTCACTCGCTACATAGCACGCAAAAACCGTGGAAACGTTCGTGAGGTGGATGTAAGCACGGAGCAGACGATTATCACTTCCTATTCGCAATGCAGCCGGATAATGTGGTTTGTGAAATGGTCGTGAAATCCGGGGGTCCACAATTACTCACCTTCTGGATGGGATGTGACGAAGACCACATGATTTGAAACAGCAGTGACAGTACAGAGTCGACGACCACTCACGATCTAAATGGGATGCGACAAGGTCCATACGATTCGTGAGACGGCTGTAGTAGCACGGAGTATAGTATGACTCACGATATAAATGGATATGACAAGTATGAGAGGGTTTCTGAGATGGTCATCACTGCACGGGGTTGAAGGTGACTCACCGGCTGTGATAGGGGCGAGGTTCGAAAGAAAGCAGGGTGATTCGACAGTCACTTACCCACTGAGACGCCAAACGACAAGCACACGAATATTTAAGAGAGCTGTGACAATAAGGGATCAACGATACTCACAATCCAGATACAATGCGACAAGGACGATACTGTGCGTGACGCAGCTGACACGGAGTCGAAGACTACTCACCCGCCATTTGCCAAATGATAAACATGACACAGCCCACGAGATAACCGTCAGAACAAGCTGTCGACAAATACTCATTTGCTACGTAGGGCGCGAGAAAAAGATCAAGCTCGCGTCTTGGGAAGACCATGAGCTGAGTCGACAACTATGGTCACTCACCCACTACGTGAGAGGCGACCAAGACAATGCGGTTCATGGGATGACTGTGATATGTCTGAGTAGATGAAACCCACTTTCTAGACGGGTTAATACAGTCCATAAGATAGTTGTGAAGACCGTAGACAAATGCTCACTTTCTGATTGGAGTGCAACAAGAATAATGGGATTCATGGTTCAGCATGATGGAAGGTAATTAGTCATCACCCACATTCTGGAGATGCAAGCATGCGAAGAACAATACTGTTCGCAAACGAGGTATGAAAATATAGGGTCAACAATCGCTTAAGCAGGTCTGAGATCGATGTTAAGTTTGATGAAGACAATAACTCATGATCTAAATTGAATGCAATAGGGACAATGTAATTTGTGAAAGCATTGAGACAACAAAAATACACACTTGCTAGATTACATGCAAAAAGGATATAGTAGCTGCACTTAAAGCATGAAGTCAAGGGTTGCCTACCCACTTCATAGGATGCAACAAGGATGACACAATTAAAAGGATATTTATAGGGGTAAGGAGTCAAAGGTAACTAACATGCTAGACACAACATATGAGCAATATGATATTGGAAGGGTACACTGGACTATAGGTTCGGGCAGTTAGCCTCCAGTCAATAGTAATGGACTATAATATTTATGTACCTATAGGTTCGGGCAGTTAGCCTGTACATGTTGTGAGTATGTTATATCTACTGTAAGTAATGAATGTGAGCTCACCTCCAGTCAATAGTAATGGACTGGAGGGCAATGGGAAGGAGCGTGTGTCAATGTAGCGGTAGTCCGGAAAAGGAAATAAAGTGACTGTAGGTAAAAGTGGGCATGTATGTCATTCGGCCTGGTCTCCAACAGAAATAAGTCATGACTCATTCACAATCGATCGATATTTTCCTACCTGGTCGGCATGCTTCAACATCCAGGACGAGGGAGACCAGCTCGCCTGCGCGACTTTAGACATTGCTGATGGTAGAAGGGCAAGCAAGTCTGGAGTTTCAGTGGTCGAGTGTTTACATGGACACGCTTGAAAGTTGTCGTCGTCAACTCTAATCAGATGTCCATTACCACAGAGTTGCTAACACTCCATCGCACAGATCTACCCATCGGGAGGCTTGTTTCGATTCCTGAGGATAAGACTGACCATCTCTCACAGGTTCCAAATTCATCGAGCGATTCCCTCACTTCTCCCTTCTTAGTGGTTCTCGAATGGCCTGTTACTACACGAACATAATGTGCTCTGAGTCTCCCAACCCTAGCAGCTGTGGACCTACGACCCCGAAATTAGTCCTACACATCCGGAGGACGAACAGAGTACATCTTTGTACACCTGGAAGGTCCCTTGTATCCGTGAAGATTCACAAATGATCGATTGATCCGTCGTGGACACAAATACATGTCATAGAACCACCGCAAAGGTGTCTAATCAAGAGAACCTTGGGTTACTTCCGACGAGTATCTGGGAAGGACAGACGTGGATTCGTCTTGTTCCAGTGCCATTCTCCTTCTCAAAGTGTTGCACAATGAGTCATGTCCCGCACCAGTGCATTGTTAACTGTCCACATGCTGAGCTGTAGCTTTTTGACGAATCGTCGTCCGTCCATCAGAAGCCAGCTATATGTGACTAGCATGGCGGGTATTCCCTGCACGTTCGAATTCTTGCTGCGGATTAGCTCAATGTACTCCTTCTCTAGCCAACCACTTCTCGGACTCTGAGAGCAGGGACACATCAACACAAGACGCTGGAGAAGAGGTGCATTTCTCTTGCAAACGAAGTTCTATATGTTTTTTATCGACCTCTTTCGCCACAGGTTGAGAATATCTGGGAATGCCTCGAATGCATACGCTGAACAGGACAGGTCGGAAATGGCAAGCGTCAAAGTTGAGTTCCAATGTACCCCACGTACGCTGACATACTCCTGGAACAAATAAGTTCGTGGGGCCATATAGTTGTAACGAATCCGCCGTTCGAGGTATTCTGATCACTTTACATTTTACACTTGAGCAATGCCTGGTACACAATCAATCCAGATCTTCGTGAACCGGTATGATTCTGGATCATTGATGAGGGGTATCACAGAAACAGTGTCTTGCAAGAAAATACAAAGGACCTGACTCTGCAACTCATCTAATACGACGGAATCGAGAGAACTCCAGCGACATGTGTGCGAGGGTAGAGTGCAAAGAAAGAAAAATACACGAGT
>JBBPJW010000991.1:0-17236 GCA_038088935.1 Pulveroboletus aff. viridisquamosus
CTCTCTTGTGCCTTCTTGTGCTTTACCTGGTTGATCAGCGATCTCAAGCCTTAACCCCGGACTAGGGTTTCCCTTGCAGCTCTCACTCGGTCCTATAACCCTAATAGGTATCGCCTTAGGCCTGAGCCTTGTACTCACAAGGTTTGCCTAGTTGCGGCCACTAGTACAAAAGCCGTATACCGAAACCGATACCGAAGAGCACACACCAAGGAGACACCGTAACCGAACCGGGTCATTGCGACCATAACAATATCTCCATTCATATTCAAAATACATTGGCACCTGTCTTTGCTTCTGAGACAACTCCTGTCTTATCTCATTTTCTCCTTAGATTATATACTTTTTCAATGTATAAGTACTAAAGCTTTGTATCTTGTGCCTCAGTTTGAATATTAACATAACCTAGCACTTTCTCCTGCTGTTCTGTATTTCTCTTTATCTTATAAGCAGGCTCTATATTCTTAAACCTCTAAATCCAAGTCTCTATAACTTACTTCAACCCTTTAATCCTTTAACCTTTTTTCAACCCCTCTGAAATTTGAGGTACTAGAACTTGTTACAGGTGCTCTGCCCATTCTAGCCTTGGTACTCAAGACATTCTTGATAAATGCTCCTATTCTCAAACTATAAGCAGGGCTTTTGTGCTAGTGGCCCCTAACTAAGCTGCTGATAAAGAAAAAAGTATGGTGGTTCTGTATAAAGCCTAAGAGCTCAGCAATTAGAGGAGCCAACCAGAAGAGAGCTCAATGGGATCCCATCTTGGGCTGGTGAAGAGATCTAGTAAGCTACTTGTATAATTCCACAGGTAATTAGTCTAAAGGACAAGTAGAGCAAGACTGGGGAAAACCCAGCTTGCACTTCCTGCCTTATATATTGTCAGGGCCCATGCATGGACCAAGTACAGGAAGCCTACCCTAAGTACTACTATCTATGGACACCAATAGTAGTAAGGCCTATATTAAATAAGTATGGAGAATACATGAGGTGAGAATAAGAAGTGAGGCAGTGGCCTTATGGATTAGGGGATGAAAAGAAAGAGAACCACACCATAAGATGTGGGAAAATGGAAGGTGCATAGAATCAGAGATATAACAAAAGCATGATAGCAACAAGGTTAAGAAAATCCAATTTGGATCTCTGTTACAAATTAAATCCTCTATCTAGATCATGAGATTAGATGTTATCAGAGACTGTACCTGGATCTCATCTGAGATCTGCCACATCATGTGACTGATATCTAGTGCAAAGAAATACTTTAAAGAATAGGACTTAACCTTAGCCTAGGGTTATTCTTATAAGGTTACTGTTATGGACTGCTTAAAGTCCAATCTGAATACTACATGAACCACTGGTAAGTAACAGGAATCAACAATGACAAGGGGCTTTTGGACTAGTGGCCTGAACTAGGCTTGTAAATCTTGATAAGAGAAAACCCAAATTAGCACTAAGATATTCCTAGTATTCAGGCCAAGAAAAGAGCAGGAAAAAAAAGATACTCAGGTTAACACCACACTGCAGTGCCCAAGTAAAGAGGAGTAAGATACAAGTGATCAAGACTGGAGAGACTCCAGGTCTTGCCCACCCTATATATATATTGCCAGTATACACAGGATGACTAAGCTACTATCTATGTAAACCAATAGCAGTTATCTCTTGTACCTTTCATAAATAGGAATTGTTGTGCATCTTGCATAACCACCACTTTCACATCACATGATCATGGGAACAATACTCCTTTTCAGGTTAACCCTAGCCTGGAGCTTGGCTATTTCTTATGAGTACCTTATTATCTTCCCTATTTAGATCTGAGTGTATCTCCATGGATCTGACAGATCTTTGGATCTATGATCTCATCTGTGGCAGAGATCCCTATCCTCATGGGCAACCCTGATCTTCCATTATGAGATCTACCTTCTCTTCCATTCTACTCCCTTGATCCATGAGGCCACTGCCTCACTCTTCATTTCTGCTCCATGCTCTCTCCTCTCTTATTTAATAGTGCAACCTTACTACTATTGGTATCCATAGATAGCAGCACCTTAGGGTAGGCTAGTAGTAGTTGGTCCATGCACCTTCCTAGGCCATATATAAGGGGCAGGTACAGGTAGTTAAGTCTCTCCAGACTTAATCACTTTTGTATCTTGCTTTAGGCACTTCTTTGGATCTCAATCCTTTCAAGATTAGGCCCTCAGTTGCATGGGCACAAGTCTCTTCCAAGTCCTCCTTCATCAATTCCTCCTTGGTTGCTCCTCTTCAGAGCCTTCTATAGGTTTTCCTTTTCATGTTCCTCCTTCAATCCTTTATTTAGGTTTAGCCTCTGGGATCCAAAGTTGTAACAGGAATAGAGGACATAGGGTATGATCTAGGAATGAGGCAAGGGCCTTGTGGATCAAGAGATTGAGAAGAGGAACCACAACCATGAGAATGTGGGAGAATGGAAGTGTCAGGGTCAATGGTAATGAATATGGCATGGCCACCATAAGGCCAAGGAGATCTATCTTGATCTCTGCCACAGATATGATCCTAATCTAGATCTGTCAGATCAGATATCATTGGTATCAATCTAAGATCTCATCTGAGATCCAGCCACATCACATGACTAACCCATCAGTAAGGATAACTCTGAATATCAAATCAACACCTAGCCTAGGGTTTATCCTTATATGGCAGGCAAGTCTCACAGTCACATGAGTGAGACCATCAGTGTACAATGGGATTGTAACAGTTACTTAATTGCACAATCACATGCTCCTAATTACATGACTATGCAACCATTTGCATTACATGCTCAACAGTTCCCACAGTCACATGCTTGAGACCATTGTGTTTGTCTCATTTAACCATTTCTTTGGAGTATTCTGAAGAAAATCCAGAATATATCTAGTGTTTAACAGCAATAATAAAGGAAATAAAGGCAAGATCCATGGAAGTAAAAAAGCAGGGGTGATTAATTGCACATAAATATCTAAAAAAATTGAAGGTAACTATTATGGGACACTATCCATGACTTGTGCTTAGAATATCTTGGTAGATGCTTCTAACTTGTGCTTGTGCTGCTGGAGAGGCTTTTGTACTAGTGGCCCCAACTAGGCTAAATAAAAGAAAAAACACTAAAGATCTATATAAGGCTAAAGCACAGGTGACAATGATGGAACTGGTAGAAGCCTCTGTCTGAAGATTAAATAAGAATCTGAGGTAAAGAACAAAAGAGCAAGATTGAGGAAAACCCTGCTTATATTTTCTGCCTTATATATTGCTAGTACATGCACATGGACCAAGTATAGGGAGGCTATCCTAAACTACTGCTATCTATGGCCACCAATGGCAGTAAGTACTCATTCTATATATAGTAAGGGAAAGGGCATGCATTAAATATGAAAAAGTAAGGCAGTGGCCTTGTATATCAAGAAAATGGAAGAAAAGAGTATACCACACCATAAGAATATGGGAGGAATGAAAGGGAAGCATAGAGAAGGCAGAAATGAATAAAGCATGGTCATTACATGACCAATGTTAAATGAGAGCATACTCTGGATTTACTTCAGATTTCTCCAGAATAATAGTCTAGTTTGGCTTGGCTTCACCATATGTGGTGCACCTTTGCACTAGTTCCAGTACCCTGAATTTCAGAGGGAATTAGAGGGTCAGCATAAGTCACAGATACATAAATTTAAAGAGGTAAGGATATATGTGTTACACAACTAGTGAACACAATGGTTCACAGCATGTGACCATGAGAGTTGTTGAGCATGTGATGCAAATGGTCACATAGTCATGTGACCAGGAGCATGTGATTGTGTGAATGAGTTGCCTTACAAGGTTAACTCTAGGCTAAGGCTAAGTCCTATATATCAGAGTAATCCCTTGTACCAGGTATCAGTCACATGATGTGGCAGATCTCAGATGAGATCCAGATCCAGTACCTGATGATATCTGATCTTATGATCTAAATTAGGATCTGATCTGTGGCAGAGATCCAGATAGATCTTCTTGGCCTTATGGTGGCCATGCCCCTTTCATATCTGAGAACCAGTGCACCTTCCATTCTTCCACATCCTCATGGTGTGGCTTCTCTTCCACTCCATCCCTAGATCCATGAGGCCACTGCCTCACTCTTCATATCTGCTCCATGCATACTTCTCCCTTATTTAATAGAGCCAGTACTGCTATTGGTGTCCATAGATAGCATAGGTTAGGGTAGGCTCCCTGTACTTGGTCTGTGCACAGACCCAGGCAATATATAAGGCAGGGGGTGCAAGCTGGGAAAACCCAGTCTTGCTCTCTTGACCTCTAGGTTGGTTATATAGGCTGATTACTCAGTGCTGCTGGCTACAGGTTTATACAAGGGCCCAGGTCTTATCCATTCTCTCATCTGCCTAGTTAGGGGCCACTAGCCAAAAGCCTCATCAGTTATCAAGGATAGACTAGAAGCATCCACCAAGGCCATCTTGAGTATCAAGGATAGAATGATAGTAACTGTTTCAATATGGCCTGCTTATGAGGTTGGGAGAGGAGTTGAAAACACAAAGAGAAAATGCTAAGTTATATTAAAATTTAAACTAAGGTACAAGATATAAAGCTATAGTACTTATATCTTGAAGAAGCAGGTTATTTAACAAGAAAAAGAAGTTGAGGTAAAAGTTGTTTCAGAAGTGAAAGCAGGTGTTAATGTAACCTGGATATGAATGGAGATATCAGGTATAACACTAATAATGTCATGCCAAGATAAAACTAAAAGAGACAGAAAATAAGTAAAAAGGGCAAGAAACAGGAATAAGGCCAGAAGGACTATAGAGTTATGTTGAAAGAATATGGAAGTATATATAAGAAATTGTAAGTATTATTAGATAGACAGAGAATGAGGTAAATGGAAACTAGCCAGCACATAGCTTAAGGGTAATCTTCAACTGGAGTTACATTGGAGATGTCATGAAGTAAACATGATGGTCCAGAATATAATAGTCAAGGAAATTCAATGTATCTCTGCCACAGATCAGATTCTTTATCTAAATTGTAAGATCAGATATTATCAAGGACTGTACCTGGATCTTATCTGAGATCTGCCACATCACATGACCAACAATCTATGCAGGGGAATACTGTGAATATAAGGACTTAACCTTTACTGTTACAAACTTACCACTTTTAGCCCCTATTTCCCTATTTCACTTTATTTAGATTATCTTTAGTTTGGCTGGTCACATGATTAGCAATAAATAAGGAACAAGGGACAGACTAGATTCTCTGGTCTAAATCACTTGTATCCTGTTTTTTTTTTGGCTTCTCTCTAATCTGGGCACTTTTCAAGGTGTTTCTGTCTTTTTCTGGGTTTGAGCCCATAACATTAGCCTAGGGTTTCCTTGAATAGAAAGCTTATTCATACAATCACATGCTCTCCAGTAACATGACCACAACTGGTTTACATTACATTCTCAAAGGTTCCCATGATCACATGCTAGAGACCATCATGTTAACTAGAAGTGCAACAGTAACTTTGTACTGCCAGAACTAACAAAGGACTTTATAAACAAGACTTTTGAAAGCTAAGGGTAAAGCAGGAAGCTACCCACTATTCCTTGATACTCTGAACCACCTTGGTGGATGCTCCTTTCTAAGACCTTCTGTAGCTTTTGTTCTAGTGGCTACAACTAGGCAACTGGTAGTTGGAGCCAAGGGTCTCTTGTATAAACCTGAGAGTCAGACAGTAAATGAGAGCTGAAGAGGGATCCACTAGGATCAGGTCTTATATCACTACTGTTAACCTAGCTGAGATGTCAAAAGAGCAAGACTGGGGAAATCCCAGCTTGTACCCCCTGCCTTATATATTGTGCTGTGATGCACACAGACCAAGTACAAAGGGTCTACCCTAATGTGTGCTATCTGTGGACACCAATAGTGTAAGTAGCTCCTGCCTCTAAATAGATATATGAAGGAATGCATGGGGCATGATGTAGGAGTGAGGCAGTGGCCTCATGGATCAAGGGAGGGAAATGGAAGAGAAGCACAAGTCCCTGAGGAGGCATGGCTGCCTGGTGGCTGAGAAAATCCCATCTGGATCTCTGCCACAGATCAGATCCTAATCTAGATCATAAGATCAGATATCATTGGATGGATCTAGATCTCATCTAGAGATCTGCCACAACTCATGACTGAAGCATGCTGAGGGAATACTCTGATATAAAGGAATGGACTTAGACCTTAGCCTAGGGTTTGCCTTATATGGCAACTTGTTTGCACAGTCATGTGCAACTGATCACATGACCTGCGCATCTCATGCTCCAAAGTTCCCATGGTCACGTGAAACTGTTGTATTAGGCTGGAGCCATAACAAAGGGTAGCACAGATATTCTTAACAGATAGGCCTCTATGATAAAGAGTGAGAATGAATATCCTTAGTTTATCAAAGATTTTTTTTTCACATAATGGGTTAATGTTGAAAGGGTGTTTTTTTGTTGTTGCACATAGTGTAGGGTAAAGAAGTGTAGTATAGCTACAATACATAAATCTACTAAGACTAGTTTCAGAGTCCTCACCAAATTACAAACTTTTTGACATTACATTTTCACAAAGTTCTGTAAACAGCTGAAATGATTATGCTGATCACCATTCATTTGAATTAGCTTCATAGATTATTGTTGAAATTTTATTCTATCTATTTCATTCCTCTTCACTCTCCTTTCTCCTTCGTCATTCCTTTCTTTCCGAGGCATACGCCGGACATTTCCTTACATAATCGCGTCGTCCTTTTGAGTGTGGACACTGCCATGTTGCATCTCAGTCTTTTGTTTATTTGAAACTGAGGTAAGGCCACTATACATTTTGTTACATTCATTAGCTGAACAGTACCTACAAGGTCTACTTGTGTATAGGTTAGTTTAGGAGAATGTTCACAGTCTTTTATTTATTCGAAACTGAGGTCTACTTGTGTATAGTGTGATATCCTCTGAATTGCACCTCTCAAAAATTATATGTGCACATTGCCTGAATGTCAGTCGTCTACTACAGCCAGTATTCATGCTCTTGGGCAATTAGTATCATCTTCCCCGGGTGAAGATTCAGTGGCGCACTCACCGGCAAGCAAGGTGATGTTACGCAGAAGGTGTTGGATCATCAAGCACGCGCGCAGCCAGGAACATGATATGTGCCGTACCTAGCAGATATGCATGCGGGCTGCAACATCACATGCTTGGGATGCATCGCAGTCCCATCCGTTTCCCTTGTTACCATCTCGCGTATGTACTTTATCTTTTGTTACTTTATGTTTCAGTCTGGCAGTTTTACCAATGCCGTCATTACATTGATCATAGGATACATCTATACCAGCATATATGATGTACCTGCTTAGTCCGGAACACCTCAGTCCGTTGTCTCGCACACGACTGAGGTGAGCTCTTTCATTTGCTATACTACTTGTACTTACCTGTGCATAGTCTTCTCACGCTTGACAGGTACATACAAATGCTTAGTCCGTTGTCTCGCACACGACTGAGTCTTCTCGCTCTTAACAGTCGCGTGCCCGTCTCAGAATCATAATTCCATTACCACTTGTGTTTATTACACTACCCTCAAAGTGCTACCTCACAACATGGGAAGGTGCACATCGTTGACGATAAGAATCCGTCAGCTTCTAATTTACGTATTTGTTCCGTTCGCCCATTACCATATCTGGACACCGCTCACCTTGTGCCATACACTCGACTAGAAGTAAGCTATTGCTCCCACTAATGTATGGATCCAGTACTGACGTATAGCAGGACTCATTGTTCTACACCTGGATGTTCCGTTCTCTAGGCAACCGCCCTCTCCAACACCCACACACTAGTGATGCTGTGCATGGGGCTCCAGCACCGCATGCACAGTTCCCCATTTCGACTAGTACGCCGCTAACCCAAAGCGAACAGAAGTTGGGGTAATATCCGTGGGAGGGGAGATGCTGAAACGCTTGTCGGAGAACGAATGGCGGCGAGAATGAAAATAAAGCCATCTCCCAGACGCCCCCTTACGAACTACGCCAGACTGTATCAAGGACCCACATGGCAGAGGAGTAATACGACGCGATCATCGTTGGTGGAGGGTTCGCAGGCATCTACCAGCTTATCCATCTACGCGAATTCGGCTTCAGATGCAGGTTGATCGAAGCTGGCTCCGACTTCGGTGGCGTTTGGTATTGGAACAATTATCCTGGCGCCCGTGTTGACAGCAGCATTCCCAATTATGAGTACTCCCGTCCCGAACTCGGGAAGGGGTGGACATGGTCCGAAAAGTTCCCCGAACGGAAGGAGATACAAGCGTACATGAAAATACTCAATCTCATTTGATGCCATACGTACATGAACTTTACCGTTGACCAGATATTTTGCACACGTCGATGGCATATTTGATCTTCGTAAGGACTGTCGATTTAACTCATCCGTCCAGCAAGCCCACTGGGACGATCGGTCACACATCTGGCATGTTACATCCAACGGAAAAGATGGCATCTACAAGGCTACTGCACGTCATTTCATCATGTGTACTGTCAGCTTACTGTCACGTTCGTCTTCCATGACTGATGACCGTCTAGGGACCCTTATCCAAGCCATATTCACCGAAATGGAAAGGAATAGAGACATTCCAGGGAAAATGGAGCCACACCGCGCGTTGGCCCAAGGAAGGAATCGAGACAAGCGGGAAAAGAGTTGGAGTCATTGGCACGGGAGCGAGCGGGGTGCAAATCATTCAGGAGATTGGGCCACACGTGCGCAAATCCCTGGAACAACGTCAGAACAACCCTACTCATTCCGTAGTTGGATTAGGTCAAGCGTCTCACCGTATTCCAACGAACGCCGAATCTTGCTTTGCCCATGGGTCAACACCGCATCGGCAAGCAGGTTCAGAATCACTTCAAGCAAACATGTGAGATCCATGGAATGCTTCCCGATACATACACTGGATTTTCATACAATTGGATTCCGCGTCTGATGATGCAGGACAGCGAAGATGAAATACAAGCGACACTCGAAGCATTGTGGGACAAAGGAGGTTTCCATTTCTGGCGTACGCTCGTTCAAGGTGTTATTGTCACGGTCACTACGAACTACTCATTCCTCCGTACATACTTGCAGTTGCCAATTATCGGGACGTCCTCGTCAACAAAGTCAGTAATAACGCTGCATATGCGTTCTGGAAGAAGAAAGTCAGTGAGAGGGTCAAAGACCCCGAGAAACGCAAACTGTTAGCTCCCGCGGTCCCACCTCATCCGTTCGGGTGCAAGCGTCCAAGTCTAGAAGAATGTTTCTACGAGGTTCTGAATCAGGACAACGTTGATCTCGTGGATATTAATGCAAACCCTATCATCGAGATCACCCAGAAAGGTGTGAAGAACACCGAACGGGAGTACGAGCTTGACGTGCTTGTATTTGCCACCGGTGTGCATCCTGATCAATCATCAACCGGGTGGACAGCTGACATGCACATTCATAGGTTTCGACGGCCTCACTGGCACGTTTCTTGATATGGATCTACGTGGCATAAACGGTGAGACGATCCGAGACCATTGGGGAGATGGGACCATCACCTAGTAGGTTCCTGAACTCTCTGTGCTGGTTTAGCTACTCATAACCTAGCGTGTCGTTGAAAGCCTAGGAATGACGATCGATAACTTTCCAAACCTGTACTTTATATATGGTCCACAAGGACCTAACGCTCTATGCACTGATCCCACGTGCTTGCAACTGCAGGGCGACTGGATTGTTCAAACGCTCGAATATCTTCGGCTACACGGGATCACCAAGTTCACTCCCATGTCTCACGTTGCCCTGGCGTATAAAAAGCACGTCGACGCCCTCCCCAGTGCCACACTCCTTCCACTAGCTAAGAGCTGGAACTATGGCGACAACATCCCTGGGAAGAAACGCGAGGCATACAGTTATGCTGGGGGTGTTCCAGCTTATAAGCGAGAGATCATGGAGGAAATGGAGCGTGGGTATCCAGGCTTCCTGAGGGAATCATTGAGACTGTTTCGGTTATAACTTACAGTGTGGAAGCGGCTCAACCACGCTTCAGAGTAGTATGGAGTCATCGCTCTTCTACTTAGTGGTGGCGAGAGTTGGGTCTTAACTATATGGGCGATCACAAGAAAGTCAAATAACAGATACTATGAGTGTGCATGCATGAATCTCGGGGATTGGGCTCCAGAGTCCATGAAAATAAGTGCTGATCTGACATTTCCGTTATGAAATTATTCGATGCGTTGGCAAGGGTGACCAACGACTGCACAGTACCGAGTCCGCGGGAGGGGGACGCTGAGACACTTGTCGGAGAACGAACGGTTGCGGGTATGAAAGTAAAATTACTTACCTGAAGCCCTCATGCAAATTTCACCAAACGATGTCAGGACTCACATCACAGGAGAAAAAAACGGTGCGATCATTTTTAAGAGTTTGTCGTTCCTTGTCTCTCCCCACTCGTGTTCTTGTGGGTGTCATGCTTGACTGTCGTCCTCTCGCGCGGATGCGGCCAATGTCATCGATGAACATTTTGGCGAAGAAGAGGAATCTCCGATGCCAATGGCTCTTATCTTGGACAAGTTAGTACCATTTTACTTGTTCCTTGTACTCGAATCACTCACTCCCACATTAACGTAGGTGTAGCTACATAAGCTGGGCCTGGCCCCACCAAAGTCAAGGTCCGAGCCCTGCGAGGCCCTCAGGTCTATTACTAGCCGCGTCCAAGCAAATCGCTAATAGCATCAGAAGGTGTGGAAGCTATTCGTGATCACAGTCCGTGACATATGATGCGATGCCATTATATTATGCACTTTATCCCTTTTTGTTCTTCGTAATATTTCCTATTTCTTTCATGTGCCGTAGAACCCTTTCTGCCCGCGTTGATTACGACACGAGCGCTGCTCTGTCCCTTATGTGCATGTCTCCGTATCTACTCTTTGTGCTGCTCAAGAGCATGCTCTTTTCTATATACACTGCACGATAGTTGTCTGTCATCTCTAGTCTGTTAGCGTTCTCGCACGAGTGAGGTGAGTAGTCGCTGTATACTGTCCTGGTCACACTGATACTGTTCATACTCGCACTCTTGCCTACTCAACACTTCATTCTCAAAGACATTGAGAAATATTGAGAGATGGGGGTATTCATTCCATCCCTATTTGAAAAATGCTCAGGATTGTGTTAGGGCGACCTGTGCCAGTGTAGCGCTTCTATTTCTAACACCCGACATAAACAGAACTTGAGGTAATGTTTGCGGATGAGGTGACGCTGGAACACTGTCGTGTGGGAGAACAAATGACGCCGGATATGAAGCAAATTCATTTACAAGAAGTTTGTGCGAAACATACATTTATTATTATTATCCCCCTCATATCCAAGTTAATCGGATGGCACTTGCAATAGGTACACTGGACTAGAAACACCGAGCAAGAATGATCAACGTCCACACGGTCTATTTCCGCTAGTACACCGCGATTAATGGTTTATCCAATTGGAACAGAAGTCGAGGTAATGTCCGTAGAATGGCAGATTCTGAAACACATGTCGGAGAACGAATGATAGCGAATATAAAATGGAATACTCACCAGAAGCCCCTCTATAAAACACACTGGACGATACGAAGGGTTCATATGATTGAAGAGAAATACGACGCGATCATCGTTGGCGGAGGGTTTGCAGGCATATTTCAGCTTATCCACCTCCGCGAGCTCGGCCTAACATGCAAGCTGATTGAAGCTGGCTCCGACTTTGGTGGCACTTGGTATTGGAACAGGTATCCTGGTGCCCGTGTTGACAGTGACATTCCCATCTATGAGTTCTGGCGTCCCGAGCTCTGGAAAGGGTGGGCGTGGTCCGAAAGGTTTCCTGGGTGGAAGGAAATACAGGCGTAAATCAAAATATTCACTGTTGCTTGATATCATACTCATATGAGCTTGACTGCTGGCCAGATATTTTTCATACGTCGACGGCAAATTTGACCTTCGCAAAGACTGTCGATTTGACTCATTTGTCAAGCAAGCTCACTGGGACGACCAGCTACATATCTGGCGTGTCATAACCAACGGAAAGGACGGCATATACAAGGCCACCGCACGTCACCTCATTATGTGCACTGTCAGTTTACCGTTACGTTCGTCTTCCATAACTGACAACTATCCAGGGATTTGGATCTAAACCTTATACACCAAGGCTGAAAGGATTAGAGAAATTCAAGGGGAAATGGAGCCACACGGCGCGTTGGCCAAAGGGAGGGATTGAGACAAGTGGGAAAAGGGTCGGAGTCATCGGAACAGGTGCGAGTGGGGTACAGGTCATCCAAGAGATTGGGCCGCACGTAAGAAGAGCCTTGAAAACAGTTAGAATAATTTACTGACCCTGAATTTGGACTAGGTCAAGCATCTTACCGTGTTCCAACGCACCCCGAATCTTGCTTTGCCCATGGGTCAACATTATATCAGCAAGCAAGCTCAGGATCATTTCAAGCAAGCATACGAGGACATCTACCGAAAGCTTCCAGATACATCCAGCGGATTTCACTTCAATTGGATTCCGCGCCCGATGATGAAGGACAGCGACGAAGAAAGACAAGCGACATTCCAAGTACTGTGGGATAAAGGGGGCTTCCATTTCTGGCGTACGTCAACCAAGGTGTCCCTAACACAGTTATTCACAACTCATGGTCCATTATACCCGCAGTCGCCAATTATCAAGACCTTCTCCTTGACAAGGATGGCAATGACACTGCCTACGTGTTCTGGAAGAAGAAGGTTGGCGAGAGAGTAAAGGACCCTAAGAAACGCGCACTGTTAGCGCCCACAGTCCCACCTCATCCATTTGGTTGCAAGCGTCCAAGTCTAGAGCAGTCTTTCTACGAGGTCTTCAACCAAGAAAATGTTGACCTTGTCGATGTCAATGCGAATCCCATCGTCGAGATTACTCCGAGAGGGGTGAAGACCACCAAAGCGGAGCACGAGCTTGATGTGCTTGTACTTGCCACTGGTGCGCATACCGGAGCGCCACCCAGAGTGTGGACAGCTGAAATAGACGTTCATAGGTTTTGACACTCACATTGGCGCACTTCTTGATGTGGACCTACGTGGTCTGAACGGTGAGACGATCCAGGACCATTGGAGAGATGGGACGATCACCTAGTGAGTTCCTGGACTCTCCGTACCCATTTAGCTACTCATAACTCAATGTGTCGTTGAAAGCCTAGGAATGGCGATCGACAACTTCCCGAACCTATACTTCGTATATGGTCCGCAAGGACCTACCGCTTTCTGCAATGGTCCGACGTGCGCGCAAATGCAAGGTGCCTGGGTTGTCCAAACGATTAAATATCTTCAGCAACATGGGGTCACCAAGTTTACTCCTACGTCTCGTGCTGCTCTGGCATATAAGAAACATATTGATGCGCTCTCCGACGGTACACTCCTTCCACTAGCCAAGAGCTGGTACTATGGTGACAACATCCCTGGGAAGAAACGCGAAACATACAATTACGTTGCGGGGGTGAATGCTTACAAACGCGAGATCATGGATGAAATTGACCGTGGATATCCGGGTTTTTGGAGGGAGTCGCTGAGGGTGTCCCGGCTTTAGCCTGTGGACGTATGCGAAGTCGCACAACTATATTTCAAAACAGTATGGCTCTCTTTTACATAAACAAGTCTGAGCAGAAAGTCAAGTAATGAATGTATAAGCACTCGTGGAAATAACACTCTGTGGACCAGGCTCCGGAATTGGAGTAAATTTCGGTCTGGCATATCTCAAAGTGTCCTCAACGTGTCGAGAGACAAGGGTACCCTCTTATTCCCGTTGGCAGTGTGCCCAGCGCCCACGCAGTACTTCCATTTCCACAAATAATAACTAACCCGAGGTGAGTGGAGGTTTGGATAATATCCGTGGGAGAAGTCCTTGGCGGAGAAAGAGTATGAAACCAAATCACCTATCAGAAGCTCCCAGTAAAATAGACCAGACGTTACCATGGGACCGCATGATAGAATAGAAATACGAAGTGATCATCGTTGGCGGGGGATTCGCAGGCATCTGTCACCCTATCCATTCCTGTGAGCTCGGCTTGACATGCAAATTAATTGAAGCTGGCTCCGACCGTGATGGTGATTGACATTGAAACAGGGACCCTGGCGCCTGCGTTGATAGTGATATTCCGACCCATGGGTTCTCCCACACGAAGCTCTGGGAAGGATGGAAGTTGTCCGAAAAGTTTCCCGAACGGAGTAAACTGCAATCGTACATCAAAATACTCGTTCCCACTTGATATCGCACTCACCTGATTCTGACTGTTCAGTAAATATATATTTTTCATACATCGACAGCTATGGCTACTGCAGACTGGATCCGTTACTCCCTTATTTCGGTAGACGCAGTGGCAGGACTTCAGTCCCACTATGTAAACAACCGTGAGCACGAGTTGAAATCTTGGACATACGAGAATTCATGAAACCGACCTACCGAATGAACCCCGTTTCAGAATTATGCTGTCACTGAATCTAAAAAAAAAAACAACTATTAAGTTATCACTCAGGAGAGGAAGCAAGTGAGGGAAGCATGAGAGACAATGAACTAAATAGAAATCTCGCATATGCTCGACTGGAACTTGGTCTGGAAGAGAGCTGCGCTACAGGAACGAGCGAGTAGACGATCTGATCTCTAGCAAGACGACATCTGATGGCATGCTTTTACCCTTTAAGAGGAGTCTTCCGGTATGTAAATCAGCAATGTGCTCACCATTTATTCGTGTATCTCCCTGATTTATCCTTTCAATCATCCGTGCACGTTCACATTAATCATGGGGTCATCAAGCCTAACCTCATAAGTACTTTGCGATCCATCCTGTAGCAATATCGTACCTGGCCCGCTTCCCCTGTCATAGCAAGACATACGACTATACTCTTCACGGCATGCTCTGTAGTTGATGTACCTACGCTCTTCACCTCCACACGACTTAATGCCAGTTTCGCAATGATTATTTCAACAAGTCACTTCAATCCTCCTTTCGGTAAACCAGCAATAAGTCACAAAGTTCATACAAGCCCTGATCTGTTGTCAGTTTTTACTAACGTAGCCGGATCCGTCGGACGCGGCCTGACGCAGTGCCAGCATGACAAGAAGGCGTAAGTCCGTACCAAGCCATCATAACGCCACTGACTTACCCAACCTTGACGGCGAAAAGGGTTTAAATCCATTCCAACAGTTATATTCTCGGAAGTTACCGTTGGATGTTCATCCATTCCTAGGTTCAAACGGTCGGGCCCAACTACGGTCCGGTGTGACATAGGCACCGCAGGAAGATTTCAGTTCATACCAGCCATAATCAGGCCCCTGTATGCTTTGCATCACACAGTCTCGAGGATTAGGATTACTGATGTATCGCCTTGCCAGGGAATGACATAAAAACAAGCGCATGGAATGTGCCCCCGGAGTCAGAGAGACGCCGACCCGGAGTACTTTGATATGTTAGTTTCATGCTCTTCCAAGAAGTCAAACCTACCACAAGCGTCGTTCGTTCAGAGTCTACTCACCTGTTCTCCACGGCGAAGAGAATTATAAGTGCGAAAATGTCGAAAGAAAACGACAAAGCGGGAGTCATGGAATTCATTTCTCTTCCCCTCTCCTCGCCACCAACACAAAGTCGAGGCGCTGTTCCGGTGACTGATCTTCCGGGACGTTAACGGTTTCAAGCCCAATGTGTATGCAATAGGAAACAAAACAGCATCCGGGGAGTCCGGCTAAACAGCCCCAGAAGCTGTAAAGGCGATGGTAAATGCTGAGGGACCAGCACGACCCTTAGATACCAAAGGCGTACCACCGCCCACTGGAAAGGCGCTCAGCACATTAGCAGGCACCATTCAACGGCGGCCAAGATCACCCTCATAGGGCTCTACCTCCGTCTATGCCGCAGGAAAAAAAAGGTCCAAGCAGTGTCGACATGGAGGGAGATGCCAAATCACGACGGTATAAAACGTGGTGACCCTCCAAGATACCCCATACACAACGCACTAGATAATACCAAAAGCTCACATGGCAGAAGAAAAATACGACGCGATTATCGTTGGCGGGGGGTTCGGAGGCATCTATCATCTCATCCACCTTCGCGAACTCGGCCTAACGTGCAAGTTAATCGAAGCTGGCTCCGGTCTTGGTGGCACTTGGTATTGGAATAGGTATCCTGGCGCCCGTGCTGATAGCAATATTCCTGTTTATGAGTTCTCACGTCCCGAGCTCTGGAACGGGTGGACATGGTCTGAAAAGTTTCCTGGATGGAAGGAGTTGCAAGGGTACATAAAAACATCCATTCTCGCTTAGTATCGTACTCACAGGAACCTGTCTGCTGGCCAGATATTTCGCATACGTCGATAGCATGTTTGATCTACGCAAGGATTGTCGGCTCGACTCATTCGTCAAACAAGCCTACTGGGATGACCAGTTGCATATCTGGCATGTCACATCCAACGGAAAAGATGGTGCATACAAGGCTGTTTCACGTCATCTCATTGTTTGTACCGTAAGCCTGCCGTCGCATTCGCCTTTTATAACTGACGATTGTCCAGGGATTCGCATCCAAACCGTATACACCAAAATTGAAGGGACTGGAAACATTCCGTGGAACAAGTATCCACACAGCACGTTGGCCAAAGGAAGGGATTGAGACAAGTGGGAAAAGAGTTGGAGTCATCGGAACGGGATCGAGTGGGGTACAAGTCATCCAAGAGATTGGACGTCACGTATGCACGGTCATTCAAGTCGACAGGATGACATACTGATCAATTTATTGCACAATTGTATCAGGTCAACCATCTTACCGTATTCCAGCGAACCCCGAACCTTGCAACGCCGATGGGTCAATACCACGTCAGCAAGCAAGTTCAGGACCACTTCAAGCCAGTATACGATGAGATTTACAGAAAGCTTCCAAATACATCCACAGGACTTCCTATCGATTGGATTCCGCGTCTAATGATGCAGGACAGTGCAGAAGAAAGGCAAGCGACGTTCGAAGCACTGTGGGACAGAGGAGGCTTCCAGTTCTGGCGTATGTATCAATGGCACAGCCACTACAAACAACTCATTGTCTACCCAACTCGCAGTTGGCAACTATCAGGACATTCTCCTTGACAAGGTCAGCAATGATGCTGCCTATACATTTTGGAGGAAGAAGGTCTGCGAGAGAATTAACGACCCTGAGAAACGCGAACTGTTAGCACCCGCAGTCCCACCTCACCCGTTTG
>JBBPJW010000993.1:0-17175 GCA_038088935.1 Pulveroboletus aff. viridisquamosus
GACTTTATCACTTCGTAGCATCAGCAGTTTAGGCTTACAAGGTTAAGCTCTTCTTAGGAAACCAGGCCCTTCAGCGGCACAGGATCTAGGCAGTCTCGCACACGTGTCTCATTCGAGTCCTCTTCGTCTTCCTCTTCCAGAGTCATCCTCAGTTGCTCCTTGATTGAGCCACCACTAGGGTTTACTTCGTGTTCCTCCTCTTCCATCCACAGTCTAGGTGTAGCCTCTGGTTTCCAGAGTCGTAACAAGATCCATCTGGATCTCTGCCACAGATCAGATCCTAATCTAGATCATTAGATCAGATGTCATTGGATAGATCTAGATCTCATCTAGAGATTTGCCATATCACATGACTATACCATGCTGAAAGAATACTCTGAAGGGAAAAGACTTAGACCTTAGTCTAGGGTTTGCCTTATGAGGCAACTCGTTCACATGATCACATGCAACTGATCACATGACCAGAGCATCACATGCTCTACAGACTCTCATGGTCACGTGAGACCGTCATGTTAGGCTGAAGCCATAACAAAGGGTAAGCTCTAGATACAAGATACTGCTAGAACTTAGAGTTACATAGAAGAAAAACTCCAGGGGCAAGCTCCAGGATTGAGTATACTGGTGGAGCTTATTTTTGAATAAGAGCATAGCTCCAGAGGCTTCCTGTTATGGGTGACTACCCATCCTGCCTTGTAACTCAAGATGATCTTGGTGGATGCTCCTATCCTATTCTTGATAACTGCTGAGGCTTTTGGTCTAGTGGCCCCAAACTAGGCAAAGGGAAAGAAGTGAGACCTGGGCCCTTGTATAAACCAAGAAGCCAGATAGCAAATGAGAGCAGAGGTGGGATCCTTCTTGGATCAGAACCTTAGATCAATGCTGTAGATCTAGCTAAGAGGTCAAAAGAGCAAGACTGGGTTTCCCCAGCTTGCACCCCCTGCCTTATATATTGTCAAGGTCTGTGCACAGACCATGTACAGGAAGTCTACCCTAAAGTATGCTATCTAAGGGCACCAATAGCTAAAGTAGCTTCTATCTCTAAATAGATATATAATAAGAGAGCATGGAGCAGCAATAAGGAATGAGGCAGTGGCCTCATGGATCAAGGGAAGGGAATGGAAGAGAAGCCACACCTTGAGGATGTGGGTGAAATGGAAGAGCACTGGTATTGATCAATGAGATGGGCATGGCTACCATAAGGCCAAGGAAATCCAATCTGGATCTCTGCCATAGATCAGATCCTAATCTAGATCAAGAGATCAGATATCATCAGAAGATCTAGATCTCATCTGAGATCTGCCACATCATGTGACCAATACCTGATGCCAGGGAATACTCTGAATTAGGACTTAGCCTTAGCCTAGGGTTTACTTGATAAGGCAGCTCATTTGCACAATCATGTGCTCCTAGCACATGACCAGTCACATCACATGCTCCTAAGCTCTCATGGTCACATGCTGACCATCATGTTAGGTTGGCACCATAACACTTCCAAAGAAGTCTTGAGATTTTTGAAAGTATTAAGTAGAGTTTTTCTTGGTCAAATGGGACTTGATTTCACCTTATGTGGGATGCCCTTACATAGCTCAGTGTCCCAATTTACAAGGAAGGTCAGAGGTGGAGAAGAGAGCAGTCTCATGGCTTAATATGAAAGATAGGTAAAACAAGAAGCATCAAGCCTAGTTATAATAAGAACAAGCCCTTAAAATGTCCTTAAAAATTTCATTAAGGCCTGAAGGTACTCCAGAGTAAACCAGAGGGTCAGAAAGTGAGCTGGAAAGTTCAATCAGAGTAAGGACAAAGTCAAGACAGGGATGTCTTTATTAATATTCAAATCAAGATACTATATACAGAAGTATAGTACTTATAGTTTCAGAGTAGTAAAAAGTCTAAGCAAGAAAGGGAGATGAGACTGGAGTTGTCTCAGAAGCAAAAGTAGATGCCAATGTATCTTGGAGACAAATGGAAATGTTAGAGATAGTAGCATCAAATTATATCAGACTAAAATTAAAAGATAGCAAGAAAAGGCAAGAGTTAAAACAGAAATAAGAAAGGAGATGACAGTGGGAGAAAGTATGGAATTGAAACAAAGTATTTCAGAGAGAATGAAGTAAAAACTAAGATGTACTAAATGACTAAGAATAGAAACAAAGCTAAAGTTGGAATTAAAGTGGAGAGAAAATGAAAGGTCAGAGAAGCCATACTGATAACTAGGGTGAAAAGAGTGCAAGCACAACTGGAGTGGAATGGAGTAGCAACAAAAGGGCCAGAGTTGCATGGAGGGGAATCAAGGGCCAATATGGCTTACTGGCAAGCACTGAGTGTGGAAAATCAAATAGAGGTGGTTGGAATTGGATTCAAATTACAAAATATAACAAAAGCTTTAAATTGGAATTGAAATAAAGTGGGAAAAGATACCAGTGGAAAAGCATCAGACATTGATTGAAAGCATGCCTAGAAGAATCAAAGCAGTTCTTAAAGCAAAGGATGGCTATATCAAGTACTAATTATATTCTAATAATCAAAAGTACATAAAGTGATTCAATGGAGTCTCTGTTTTTAAATGGTCATATCTCCACAGCCATTGAGCCAAATGGTAGCCAAGAGTAAGTACTACATTTGATTTTATCAAAGTGAAATGAAATTCCCACAGGTTACCACAAACCAACTTGGAAAATCAGAAAACCTATGGGCTATATGAGAGTTTGGGTTTTAATGGGTATGCATTATGTCAGAGTTGACTGTACTTGCAAGTAAATGTACAGCAAGTAAATGTACTCATTAACCTATTGTGTAACCATCTTTGCTATTCATTAGGTAAACGCTAGACAATGTAAGACCATAAGGTGTGTTGTGAGGTACTTTGAAGGTAGTGTACTAAACACAAGTGGGCCTTGTAGGTACTGATTAGTAGATGAATGGTACAGTCGCATAAAGGACTATCTCACCTCAGTTTCGTATGGACGAAGACTGAGGTGCAGTAAGGCTAAAAAATTGCGTCAAGACTGCCGTGGCTACATAAGACCTGTTCAGCGTTACAACAGAAAAACAAATAAGGGGCGAAGTTGGAAGAACAAGCGGAAAAAGAGGAAAGTAGAGGATCAAATGACTAGAAGGTCATTTGGTATAAATAAGGAATTCCAACAAGGTGATGCTGCTGCGTTATGTGGGCAAAGGTGCGTAGCACCGTCCAGTCGCAATCTAAGGGGTCGAGCGTCAGCTGCATGGGTGGGCCAGGAAGCCTTGCACGCAGTGGGTCGTGGCACGACTCTGGGTGATCACAACAGCAAGTTTAAGCGAGGCGATTCTTGTCCTTGTGGGCAGGAGAAAGCAATGTATCCGTGCAAGGTTCATGTGCACTGTAACCATTGTCGGTCACGTGGTTGAAGACCTCATACCGATACCAAGCTATTCTCTCATGGCGGCTCAGATGGACAATAGTTACAAGACCTCAAAGCAGGCATTTGTCTCCGGGATGACAGGGTCGTCTGTTTTCCACGTCAATCTTATAGGGGTAGTCGCGCTGGTGAGTCCAGAGCGACACATGGAGGGCTTGTTGCTTAAGGTCACAAGGCATCAATAACTCTACATTCCTCCCTGCGAACTCGTCTCTCCGCTTTTCGTTCTATGCCATTCATTCTCGAATGGCTAGTGTTGGCCCTCCCTCTTTTATTTGCGCTAACAGTCTATGCCGATTCGCCTGGGGTACTCTCGGTGCTCCTTCTGGCCCCAGCCTGCGTCTTGCTTCTCCTCCCTCATATCGATAGGGGAACACCTTTGGCCTCGAAGACGGAGACACAACCAAGCGTGGCTGTACGAGACAGTGGTGTTGTCGGTAGCCCTGCACTACCCGCACTGAGGCCTCTACCAGCGCTCACAACATACCGCGCAAACATGATGCTCATAACCGTGCTTTCCATTCTCGCCGTAGACTTTCCTGTTTTCCCGCGTTCCCTTGCAAAGTGTGAAAATTATGGTGTGTCGCTGGTACGTGATACCTTCACATATATGTTGTTTGAACTCTCCCGAGTCCACCATGTTAGATGGATTGCGGAGTTGGGTCGTTCGTCTTCTCTCAGGGAATTGTTTCCGCGATACCCCTTATCAAAGATCCCTCCCAGTTGCACGCGGATGTAAAACCAAAATTATACCGGATAATCAAAAAGATTTTACCAGTTGTGGTGCTAGGCATCGTTCGAGTAGTGCTTGTGAAGGGAACGGAATACCCTGTATGGCGACTCGTTACAATTTTGTGACTTTATGGACTGATTTGTTCTAGGAACATGTCACGGAATACGGAGTGCATTGGAATTTTTTTTTGACACTCGCCATTTTGCCGGTCGCAGAAGTGGCCCTCCATCCGATCACCAAATACGTGCCTATATCATTGATAGGCCTTTGGATTGGTGTCTGTGAGTGATATACAATTTCCATGTACGGACCTGTCAACCCAACATCCCATAGTGCACCAGTTCGCACTTTCTTTTTTGGGGCTGGAAATCATCCTTCTCAACGCCCCTCGAAGCAACATCATCTATGCAAACAAGGAGGGATTGATCTCACTCTTGGGTAAGAGAGACCTCTAGAACCATTCCACCACCTAGGCTCATGCCTTCAGGCTATCTCTCGCTTCATATTATGGGCCTTTCTCTTGGCACTGTTATTCTTCCACCTTTTCCGTCTTTCTTCCATAAACAGCAGAAGATCCCGTTCGAAGGTGGTAGTTCCCAGAGTTTTGTAAGGTTGAACCCCTCCGCCCCCAGACAAAGTACCAAGACTGCCATTGAACTCTTTTCGTATGCTCTGGTGTGGTGGTCCTTATATGCAATCGTAAGATACGCCCTCAAAGTCTCGCGAAGGATGGTCGGTATTCCTGCCCTACCATGCATCAAGCAAAACTATTTACACTCTACACGCACGTCTTTCGATGCAGGCAAACCTGCCATATATTCTTTGGATCGTCGCCTTCAACACTTCGTTCATCTTTGCATTCTATCTCCTAGATATGATCTTTTTCCCTACACGTATTTCAAGGCTAAGAGATCCTTCGGATCCCTCGGGTAAGAGGATCATGCAAGAGGACCCGACGACCTCCACCCCAAAGTCGGCTCCCGCTCTATTTGAGGCCATAAACAAGAATGGACTGGTGATTTTCCTCGTTGTGAGTTTGGTCTAGTGTCAACCTCCTGACCTGTCTGAGAAGATGTCATCCCCAGGCGAATATTGTCACGGGCCTCGTTAACTTGTCGGTTCAAACAATGTACACACCGAGTGCAGAAGCGATGCTCATATTGATCGGGTATTCGTTTAGTACATGCATGTTTGCCTGGATAATCCGCAATAGGCGAATTTGGAGAATGTGAATCCTGGCTTCTTTTGGGACGAACCCTCCCCTTGGCGCCTACTCCACCCCCTATGCCCAGTAGAGAGGCCCTTTGTTATTGTCATGGCTCAAGACCGCTAAAGTTGTCGCAGGTTGAAATGCAGGCTGAGGATACATAGTTCAGTAAACTCAGTGCTCAGACTGTGTATGCGAGAGTTGGCTATAACGTACCACTTCATGCTCACAGTAAGAACCTCCAATGTAAGTTGGGTCCGCATGAATTAATGACAAGCAATGGATTGGCAACGTACGCAAAACCGAAATTGACCACATTCGCAATGATGACGATAGGTACATACGTCGTCAAGTGTTGGCTACAGTGCTGTAAGGTGTTTCGTTGCTGTTCCAATCCATACGAGTATCGGACAGTACCCCAAACGGAGCAATGTGAGTGCCAGAAGAATGGCGACCGAAAAACCTACACCGAGCCAATTGGAGCCATAGGACGACCAACCATCAAGAAACTATACCCAGAAACAGTGTTAGAATTCATACAGACACGACATCAGCATCACCACCCTAATTATAATCAGATTTCAGGAGGAACAGGATAGATACTGTCCAGACCACACACCCAAACGAGAATCTTCATTGTGAAATTCGTCAGCTCGGAGGGCTGAGGGAGTCATGTTCGTCCATCCCATAGGTCATGTTAATAGATAGCTTGGGTGCATTGCCCGGCGTCAAGAGCCCAAAATATGACGTACGTCTCCAATACTCACGAATAAACCGTGGGATGCATTAGAGGACCGTTGATAAAGGTCTGGTAGCGCTAACAGTGACATAGCAGTCCCCTTGTGCAACACATCCGTTGGTGCCATAGAGGGCACCATAGATGCTCTGCTACCCTTGATTGGATTGGAGTGGACCATACCCTGGGGAGGTAAAATGCGATGTAATCAGGCATTCGCGACTGGCTGGATGTGGCTCACTCATGACAGCACTGATGGAGATCAGTTCGCCCTCCATCGCAATGTCGGCACCTATGACGCTCTGTTCCTCAATGTGCGTCACGGAGGAGTGACTGTCATAGCTTTCAATCGCAAAGATAGACCTGACTATATACTCTGAGTATACTCCAGGAGAGAAGGGGTATCCGTGGCACGTACTCGCGGCCACCGCACTGCGAGAAGGACTGGCTCACGAAAAGTATGTGGAACACTTTCCTCACGAACGGTGCACTAGCTTCCGTGTTGTTGATCATGTCTGTTCCATCAAAGAATTCAGTGCCAATTAGCTAGTCAGAGGAAATCACTGAAACGAGATGGGTTGCGCATTGAGAATCAGTGTGTGAAGTACACACCGTTATTCGCGTTATTCCAACTTTCTCAACTGTTCAGAACTTCAGACACCACATCCTCGTACCACATCCTCTTGCGATCGCGTGGTATTCCTATCCCTATGGGTGGAGGCACGTCAAAGTTTTATCCTCGCTCACTGAATACGGCGCATTCTCTGTAAACGAACGACGTATACGTACTTGATCCCTAGGTCGTATGATAGTATCGCCACCGACTACGGATACCGATTCGTTGCCTTGCATCCACGACTGACTCTGCTGTTCCTCGACAGTCATCGTGTGTTCCCTTAACCACCAGAGTGAGGAATCACTACATTTTAGGGACTATGTAAACCAATCAGATTGTTCCGTACGCTACCAGCTGGCGGGTATCACATGTAGAACCCAAACTTGATAAGTAGAAATACGCCAATAAAGACGACCATGCCGGAAAGAATGAGTTCACCAAAGTCTCCCCAAAAGGTATTGACATAGAAGTAGCCACGGAGAGGGGGGCGCACAGAAACGTTGATCTTTCGGGTCTTTCTGGGCGAAGGATCGCTATGGACGACAAAGAGAGTTTGTCGGGATTCATCGTACGCATACTTATCATCAGGGGCGAGGCCCTCGACAACGAGTTCACGGCCATGATAAATCAGTGAGGGGATATATATCTCCGTCTCGCGCGAAGTACTTTCTTCACCAAGTGCCCATTCAAAGGTGAACTCCCCAGTATTTATCTCGTAATCAAACCTCAAGGGTATCCCTGCAGTCTTCGCCGGATATGGGCGCACAACGGATGGCAGAATACGACCTCCATTGTCGAGTGTGAAAGAGGTTTGCTCAAAGTCTAAGAGCAAGGGAGGAAGAGCACGCTGCCGGCTAAACCACGAAAAGTTCTCGCCATTCCAATCGTCGCCATGGGTATCTGTATTGTCAGGGTTGTAGTTCCATAATCTGATGCGTGTAAGACCACAGAACGGTGTCAGCAGAACTCAGAATGCGTACGTGAAACTGGCGAGGGAACGCTCGAGTCCTGTCATAAGAGCATCCATCATCCGGTACTGAAATGTCCAGCTTTCCGTTGTAAACGCTTCCTTGCTGCTAGTAACAATGAGTTCAGACAAGTTCAGACAGCAAGTACAGCCACGAAAAACATACTTCATGTCCATGGGTATTCCGCACTCGCCGATGAGAGTGGGCATCTCACCGAGTACTTTGTGTCCGGCTTCGATTATGTTGCGTATCTGTAAAGAGTAGTTATTCCGAGCACCTTTCTGACCCCAGTAAAACGTCTTCAAAGGAAGCATTCCCTACAAGGCAAATAAGGAATTGTGCTCGTGAGTTTGTAGACATGGAAAATCTCTCACATGTGACAACCCCTGCACATTGACGGTAAAGTCTCCGAACGCTTTCGAGAAGAGTGCATTTAGGTCGTACCTGAAGACGGATAAGGTGAACCTAGGTAGTCATCAAACAACTCGCTCACCAATGCGGTGCAAAAACCATATTGGGAACTTGGTTCTCTTCAGTCCATGATCGTGGACAGAGCTGCGCAAGGTAATCAGAAATTCCAAAACGCTAACAAGGGACTGTAACCATGATACCTCGTTAGGAATCGGCTCCACGAAGAGCATTTTCTCCCTCGAGACGACGCTATGCATGCGCTCTGCCCAGCGTTTTAAGAATGGATAATAAAAATCAGTGTACCAGTCCACCTGCGAACGATCATGAGTCATTCCATACGAACTAAATATCCCAAAGGAAGCCGTACCTTGCAACCACTAATGGGATGTTTTGTGAAGTAGTTCTCGCGCAAGACGACACCTTCACGTTTAGTGTTATCCCATCCCCAGACGCCATGCATCTCCCAGACACATTTACCTTGTGTAGGACCATCGAGTCCCCACGCCGGACGTTTGTTGGGGTTCAGCACGCCGTGGGAGGTCCTGCGAGTGGGCATAGGGAATGACCGAGTCCAATGAGGAACTAGGATGGGGTATCCAGAACCCAACATAAAGGACTGGAATGCAGAAGCTGCAAAAGTACATGAGTTTACTTCGCGAGATTTGAACACCGTCACTCACGAACGTGAGATAGATGCAAATCCGTGTTGTAGTTAAACTTGTGGAGAGAGGGCAGGGCTATATATCCTCTGTGAGGTTCATTCATTATCTCCCATTAGTCAGTATCCCAATCCTGTCATATAAGAGGGTCATGTAGTTACCTCAAATCCAAGTACGCATTCCAAGCTACCCAGCGTTTGAGCGACCACGGCGTACATATCAAGGAAAGCATCTTGGAGATACTGCTGAGCAGATTTAACATCTCCATTCGGCGCCGTGACCTTCAACTTTGGGGCAAATGTGTCACCTGCCCAAAAACATGTCCTAGAAAATAGAACTGAACGAGGATGTTTGTTTGTAAGGAATTAACATACGCCATAGTAGCAGCAGCAAGCTTTTGATAACCACATGGCCAAATGCCGCGCTCTGCTTCGACATGTCCACCTCCTCTAACGCCTAAGAGCCATGCAGCGCCTGACTCCTCCAAGGCATGCAGGTCGAATCCAATGTTTTCAAGAGTCCACGCAGGTGCACCGGAACCCCCCGAGTACCTTGACCAAACATCTTGATGAATGACGACGAATGCAGACAGGCCATATTCCGGGAGCAAGGATAGCAACGTCTTGATATACGTCAGATATTCTATATCGTAAACCCCCCTGTAATTGTTAAGTTGAACTATCAGCACTCCTCAACATCGACTTACGGGCCAGCGTGTTCAACCGCTTCCCATGTGACAAGAAAGCGAACTAGAATGTCCAATGTCAGATTCACGAACGCTGATGCTGTGACCAACCTACTAAATGATAGGCCCCATCTTCTCAAACGGGCAAAGTGCTGAGGCGCCTCTTCGAGAGGGAATGGACGACCGACGAACGTGACTGAGTGGTGGTTAGCAGGAAAAGTGTTGTGGTCGTGGTCAATAGGACTATTCAATAGACAATCTTCAGTGTACTGAGACCATACCAACCGGCGCATCACATACATTTTACTGGAACCAGACACATTTACTCCTCGAAGGCTACAGACGCGTCCATACGCGTCAACAAAATGACGGCCTCGCTGTCTTATCTTCCCACCAGTACCTTCCGATGACCAGTCATGAGCGTAGGTCGCTCTAGACCCTGGCGAGTAGCTTGACGCAAGGGAGGAGGGATGCACCTGCACCTTTCATCAGTGCAAAGACCCTCGTAGGATGGACGATGACACGGTACCTTTTCTGCAAAAGATGCCGGTATAGGACCCACATGGGCTCCTTGCGCGTCGTCGAGAAAAACGAACGATGCTTCCAAATCTGAACGACTATCCATTAATGTGAAGAGCTTGTGTACTGAGCTCGGCAAATTCCCAAAAAGTACGCACTGGGGGGTGGTGGGCAACGCCAAGCGTGGTGCTTATATAAGCAATAACCCCTGTTCTGACTGTAGTTTATACTAGGTGCGACGATGTCTACTATACGAGGAATGTATCCTATAATATGTGTGAATTTGTAGAACCGAAGTATGTGCAATTTCTGCTAGTAAGTGAGTACAAGTACCATGGCTTTTACATCAACTAGTGTCGAGATCACCATCGTATGGGAGCTTTTCATGTTGTATACGAGCTACGTGACGCTCCGAAAGGCGCAGAACAAGCGAGAGACGATCTGCTTTGTTTTTGATGTGATTCAGTGCACGACATGGAGCTCGTGCCGAGCTCGCATGAGTTCCCCTGACTGCTCTTCACGCTTTTCCTTCAGTTGATCAACAGTGTATAGATTCGGCTCTTTCGTTTCCCCAGTTGAGGTGTCCTTGCATCTCGTCAACCATGTACTCTAGAGAAATGCGGACTTGATGTGACTGCAGACTCGAACACTTTAACTTTTTCAGCAGATGCCACGATGGCCGTGTCTTCACTGTTCTCTTTGTTATGCCGCTTTTGCCTAGCTAGCTGGAGCTGCTCATTTAACTAGAGTACCACAGATGATGAATAAATGAATAGCTGCGGGGACGACGAGGCACACTACTTGCCTGACAATTGTGGGGACTTGTGTGTTGATGCGCGTTTTTGGAAATTCGCGCTTGTGGCTGACAACAGGGCTCCATACAGGTCACTTTCTCCTTCAGACCTCTTGGAGAGATCCTGCGGTTGGATTCTTGTGATCTCCAGAACACTTTGGTTTATTTCGCTATCAGAGTGGAATTCTGAAATTTGCTCTGTAAGATATACATCTCTTGCTAGACAGTGCTGTATACGACGAACGGACCTAATTAAATCTGCTCTCATAGCACTATTGCTCGTGATATTTAAATATAATTCTTCCGCGATCAGACAAAGAGCCTACCGCCTTCACGGTGGCGTGAGAGTGCCATACGCACTCGTTTGGCAAAGAGCTTTGGACCCGAACAACCACACCGAAGCTCTTCGACGCCAAGTTATACTATCCTGGATATGCTTCGCACCTTTCTTCCCATCGCCCGGCACACGTTGGGCTGTCCGCTTATACGTACTAAAAATATCTCCTCCGATCTCAGACTTGGTGACACTGAGCTGACTGCTCCCGGCAAAGCTGGCTTTTCTTATCAGTGGCTACGGGATTTGTGTCAATGCCCTTCGTGTGTTCACCCCTCCACGCTACAAAAGCTTCACAGATCCTCCGATATCCCTTTTGGTATCCGGCCAGCCCTGGATGGTTTGACTACCACGCCTGGCGGTGTCCATATCCGATGGATCGATGGCCACGAATCATTCTATGAAACCAACTTTTTGAAACGCTATTCTTCTCCATCAGAGCTGCTTAAACACCATCGCGATACGGAACAAATACCTTGGAATGGATTGTCGATATCCCGAGCCCAACACCTCTATATTCCCTATCGGCGGCTCAGCGAGCCCTCCGGTCTTCTCCGTGCCATTGACCAACTCACCCAATATGGCCTACTTTTTGTCACGGGCGTGCCAAACGAAGAAACCTCGGATGACACCTGCGAACTCCGAAAGCTTGCCAACACATTTGGCGAGCTACGCACTACTTTCTATGGCGAACTGTGGGACGTAAAGAACATTCACAACAGCCGTAACATTGCCTACACTGATCTCAACCTTGGTTTGCATATGGATTTACTGTATGTCCATGGCCTTACATGACGGTCGAGGGTATCTCACTCCCCGAACAGCTACTTCCAACATCCGCCACGATACCAGATCCTACATTGCTTGCGCAATCGCGTCGTGGGCGGCACTTCAGTCTTTGTAGATGCCCTTCACGCAGGATCACTGCTGAGAAAGTTTGATCCAGCAGACTTTGATATCTTGACGACGACGCGTGTTCCCTTCCACTATATAAACGACGGACATCATCTACACTACGAACACCCAACCATCGAGTTAGACGCGCACGTCTCACCTGACGACTCGTCTATTTCAGAATTACCCATCAAGTACATTAATTATTCGCCACCATTCCAGGCGCCTCTCATGAGCTCAACACCAGCTTCGTTTTACGCGGCCCTTGAAAAATTCGTCGCGATACTAGATGACACCTCCAACCGAATGGAATACACCCTGCGTGAGGGAGACGCTGTTCTCTTCGACAACCGGAGAGTACTTCATGCCCGTATGGCTTTCATGGATGACCCTGGTAGCAGTGGAACACGCAAAGAAGCAAATCGTCTGTTAAAGGGCTGTTACCTCGAAGAAGACACCATTCTTGACCGTGGCAGGATGTTAAGGGCTAAATTGGCTGATTCGCCATAGCTACATGTCGCGTAGTAAGAAAGTTATATGTAAATAATCATGGAACAACAAGCAGCGATGCAGTTAGGCACCCCCAGCCCATAATACCTTTAAGTTATTACTTGGTCAGAGCCAAACGGATCCTACAATTTGCTTTGTTTCGCATTCTCGATGAAAGCGATACCACTACCCAGAACGACCTATGCGACATTTAGGGGATACATAATGAGCGAATTCAGCACCAACCTTGCCCGACGTGACATTCTTGGTTATGAATGCAATTTCAATTGTCCCATCGGGTCCACGGCCTACTTCCCATGCCTGGGTTTCCAGACCATCGCCAGGCCTGACAGGTGATACGAAACGAACGCCTAACAGTTTCAATGCGCGCGTATTGCCTTTCGCAACCTCCTGGATGAGGCCACGAGCCACAAAGCCGAACGAGGACAAGCCATGCAGAATAACGTCACCAAATCCCAGTGCCTTGCCCACGGCAGGATCTGGGAAACGCCTGTATAAGCGCAAATCCCAAGGTTCCTGAGCAGGGACAAAAGTACCAATATGGAGGGGATTATAATCCCCGCTGAGACGATAGATAAGTGCCTGCTCAGGGGTCGTCTTATCTCTGATCACCCAGTCTGGTTTGCGGTCTGTTGGAATGGGCTTCGCCTGGGGAGCACCGCTGATTGCCTTGGAGAATTTTTCGCCATTTGCTTTGGCACCTAGATAAAATGAGGAACTCTGGGTGGAAATGTATAAGAGAAACAGCAGAGTGCGATTCAGGGTCCAGAATGCTTTGCTTACGAAGAGCTTTGCATAAACTGTGCCTTGGGAATCTATGAGTGACGACTCTCGCTCGATGATGATTCCGGACTCTTGAGAGGCAGCGTGAGAACAGGTCACAGGGATGACATGCAAAACCCACTGTTTTCATGGACGGCACCGACTCTGCTTGAGAGCTTCCATCCTGATCCACTTGCAATCGGCAAGTCCTTTAGGACCTCGATGCACTGAGTGGCATGAACCTACGTCCGTCCAGATCGTGCACCAGATTTACTAGGGTGAGCAAGCGCGAAGTGAGTTTGCGTACCACCCTGTCAGGCTTGAGGTCAGGCAGCCCGGGAATGAAGCGGGCACCTTGTTTAGCCGCAAAGAGTGACACGTCAGTGTCGGTGCCTGTTCATGTAACAGCATGAGACTCGTGACTTGAGCCAAGTCATATTCACATACCCTTCAATCCAAGCACAGCGGGGTACGTTGGCAAAGGCGCCCATGCCTTGTCTAAAGAGTGTGGCGTTGTGGTGTGCATATCAGGATCAGTTGATTTGACATACCGAGCTCTGGGAGCCGCGTGGTCAGTGAGAGGAGCGATATACGCTAAATGAAGCTTACCATATACAAGGGGTAGATCATCCTTCTTCGCGCCGACGCCCAGGGCATACGTAATAATGTCCTTCCGTGTCCACGAAACCTTGCAAGGGGCGCATCAGTCATCTCGAAACTGTGCAAGAACAGAGGCGTTCACAGGTTGGTCAGAGATCTTGTACCCGACCGCTTTGCCAAGGTCGTAACCCATGAGAGAACGTCTTGACGGGATGAGTGAGAGTTGCGATGGAACGGGATGCACGGGAAATCGTTACGTAACTGGCGTACGGACCGGTCACGTGCTCATCCACGCCTATGGGAAGTTTGGCAGCTTTACATAAGCAGAAGGATACGCGGTCAGAGCCCAGTGCCGCACTCCATCCCATGGCTGTCTGTTGCACCGGATATAACTGGTCTAGCGTAGATGCAACCTGACGGTATCGCTCCCACCACGCTGTACTACTAATTCTCCATCCTCAGGGCATCTTCGCCTGGCACCCCCGCGATGTCGAACGTCTCTGATCCACAGTATCAGCCCCCCCAAGTCTTCGCCGAGGGAACCTGGCTACATGGCGCGATCGTCACTGCCGTCCTCTATGGCGTCGTCGTCGTCCTCTATTGCCAATGTGTTAGCTCTCTCTGGGGCAGGATCCGCGCCAATGATGACGCTCGAAAAAGACATTGGTTTTTCTTCGTCTATGTCAACGGCCTCTTTGCATTGAGCACCCTCTACGTCGCTTCCAACTCGCGCATCACCCAACTTGGCTTCATAAATCACAGGGACTATCCAGGTGGTGAGTCTTCTACGCACAGTCCCCACAAGCATGACACTGAGCTCCCCCACAGGTCCCAGCGCCTATGAGATAAACACTTCTTCCGCACCCCTCAATACTGCTTTCGTCGTTTCAAACTGGTGTGCAGATGCCTTGATGGTGAGCATGTTGGCTTCGCAGCCTCTAAGCCGACAAACCAACCCTTTTACAAGATATGGCGCTGTATCGTAGTGTATAGAGACAGCAGGTTCCACTCTATCGTGACTGGATTCGGGTCCCTGATGTTACTCGGATCTGTTGGCAAGTGTTCCTGTCGTTGCCTCAACCCGCTCTCACCTTTGCGTGATGTTTGCAGTCACCGGTTCCCTCTGGCTCATCATCGTGTCTCGACCTGAGCAATCTACTTCCGGATGGATGTCCTTCAGCTTCCTTTTCCCATATCTATCTGTTTCCCTTGCTATCAATATCCTCATTTGTATCCTGACGGTCCTCCGTTTGCTGTACCATCGGGCATGCATCTCAAAGGTTCTTGGCCCCGGATACGGCACGCTCTATGCCAGCTTCGCAACGATGATTATCGAAAGTGCTGCTGTATACTCCATATGTTCATTGTTGTACCTCGTCCCGTACGCCGCAAACAGCCCACTGGCGAATGCATTTATGCAAATCCTGGGCCAAGCGCAGGTGACTCCTTCGCTAGCTTATTGCTTTATTATCCCAACAGCTGAACATCCCACCCTTAATTCATAGGTCATCGCTCCTCTTCTCATCACTTATCGCGTTTCCGAGGGCAAAGCCTGGTCAAAAGATGTGGTTTCACGTCTTGCAAACACCGCTTCCCAGCCCTCGCGCCGTCGGTCGATCTGGGCTACCTCCAGCTCGCCGTCTCGAAAACCCGTCAACGTCCAATTCTCTCTCAAAAGCACACAGTTTGGTGAACGCGACGGTTCGGTCCAATGTCTTGACGAACAAGGATTGGTTGTGTAGCATCCAACGTACCGCCTTCCGCTCAAATGGGCAACCAGACAACTAGCAAAAATTGTTGGTGGTGGGAATGTGTCGGGAGTTGGGGGAGGGGGGGGGAGCCTACGTACTTCAGTTCCACGCTGCCAGCTAAGACCCAGTCTCATTTCTCCCACCGTCCACGTCTGCATATCCCCTGGGAACTACCTGTATTTGCATAGCATCGACCACAGGTTTCGTACTTTGCTATGTTACGACTCACGCCAGTCGCAGGGGACCAAGAAAATATTCTGGTGAGATCCACTTACGTATAATGTGCACGCGATTTACACCCCTTGGTACCTTTGTGTACTCGCAGATAGCATTGTCGACCCGTATGCCTGGATCCCTTTGCTCGTCTCGCACATTGTTGTCATCTCACATAGTATGCACTTCTCGGATATGCCCGTATGGCCGTCTTCGTAGCTTCGCAGCGATGCCCGTCTCGTAGTCCGTTCCGTGGTGTCCGACTATACCACGGCAGACTTTGCTTGACATGCATATTCGTGTTCTCTAATCCTGCATTTCAGTGGGCGGCCATCAGTACTGCTGATGGTACTCTGTCAGCATCACCGCTCGAGGATGCTTCGTCGGACCAGCGGCTTTTCCCATGCGGCCGCCCGGTTCCCGAAATTCTCACCGTTGTGACAGATGTCACTCGGCTCTGAGGAACCGAGAGGTCTACCAGACTAGACTAGCCGGATGGGGCAGCACGCCGTCATGTTGTCAGACAACCACTTGGTCCAACAGGAGAGCCCAGCAAATGGTAGAGAGAGAGCAGAGAGGAGACTGCGCTTGGGGACCAAAACAATTCAGCGGCTGCGAAAAATCTATTGCTTGTAAACAAACAAACTTAACACATGGAAGAATCCGAACAATTCCACCGCGTGGATGGGGGGGGCTGATGCAGACAGCATAGTGTTACAATATATCGATCCCTGTGTCTTACCTCTTTTTCTTCCCTTCCTTATCTATGGTGACGAAACGGCTCTTCTCCCTTCTTGAAAACCGATCCAGCACATGATCTGAATAGTTTGATGGACGACATCCCTGCCACCTACTTACCCACTTTCAGACCTGCAGGTACAAGCCAGCGTCCTTCCTGATCTTCGTCATGGCTACAAAAAAGGTCATATCAAACCCAGGTATCCGCGGGGGTACCGTCTTTTCTGGAAGAATTTGACCTACCAGCAATGATCGCACTGCCAACACCGCTCCCATCTTCGGCATGGTGTGTCACGATGTTGCTAGATTCCAATTTCGACGGAAAGGGACATGTAGCAAACAGCAGGTCAGTGGCAAAGAAGGAAGTGACATTTATGCCCTACCGGCCCTTTTCGCCAAAGATGTCTTGAAGGCCTTCATGAACCCTATCCGCGAAGCCAGGATATTTCTATTCAGAGGAAAGTAATCAATGTCCTTATCGGAAAAGAGGAAGAGGATGCAAGAAGTAAGTGAATCCACACACGTTGTACAGACTCCCATCTGCGCCTACAGAACACCCTTCTTCTAGATACCCCATCTTCTTTACGATTGCTGCGATTCCGCACGAGCTCAGTCGCGCTGCTCGTCGCCCAATCAGTTTAGCAAGAG
>JBBPJW010000994.1:0-17169 GCA_038088935.1 Pulveroboletus aff. viridisquamosus
GTGACCTGGCTGTCGTGATCAGTCTTCCCCTTTCGCTGCGTTCTACCAACAGCCGAGCCATCGAGAGACGCAGTGGCATCATAGTAAAGGACGATACGACATGTGTCCTCGGGTTCACCGGTGGTCTAATGTAGCGTTCAAGGGATACTCTGAAGAAAATAGGCAAGGTTTGAGTAAAGAGTTATGGGGGTCATGGCAAACAAATTCGACAGGGAAATATTTGACAGGAGTACCGCTTACACTGTGGTGCCAATTGAAAAATCGACCTCGGATACTGTTTCAGGGATCGGATTCATCTTGAACTGAGCCAAACAATACGCTGCGTGGAATAGTGCAGAAATGGTCCCCCCCCCAACTTCTTCGTCTGTGCAACGATCGCAGCCGTTTCTGATTCTGATATGGTTCTGGTATACTGGAACAGTGGGTCGAACAGATTCGGAGGGCAGGTCGGGGGGGGGGGCAGGGTATGATGGAGCTGGGTTATGTATCATGTTGGTGACGCAAAGATACTCTGGACTAATTCGTACAGCTCGATACCGCTCTTGATGTTGTTGTCTAGCATTTGCGTTACACACGTGATGAAGGACCAGCTAGTAAAAAGTTTCTTTCTCTCTTTTCTCCTCAGTCCATATTGCCACGGCTGAGGTGAGACTTTCATTACTTTATCATCTTGACAGACTTGATGACATCACTACCTACAGCTAATATGAGTGTCACAGGTAGTCATAATATAGTCCATATTGCCATGGCTGAGCTAATACAAGTGTCACAGCCCTTTATATCATTTATTAGTCAAACAACAGGAGGTAATGGAAAAAGTGAGAAATTTTTATTGTAGTCCTAGTGTCCTGCTCTGCAAACTCCTGCAGTAGTCTTGTTCCAACTATCTCCCATTCTTTAGATGGCACCTCTGTGGCAGTAATCAGATAGACAGGAAGATTCTTCCACTCTTCTGAAGGTCTGATTTCCACCTCCATGGTATTGTGAGGTTAAACTCAGAGGGTTTCACTAAAACACAAGAGGATCTCAGTTTCATATGGACAAAGACAAAGATGATGTGGCAGTGTCTGTTGTCAAAGTTAAGTGCCATGATTATGTAAGAAGTTATGAAATGCCTATCAATTATGCTCTTTTTGAATCAAAAATTTCATGCTTAGTGTCTTTTAGTAGGTTGGATAAGTAAGTTAGGTAATTAAGGAGTTTTCCAGGACCTCAGTCACTACCTTTGACATTGGGAGAATGCACAGTACAATGTTCATTACATTGTCATGTTGCAGTAACATGTTATATACTATATTACTGTTATGGGGGACTCTCCATATCCTTGATTCTTCACTGCCACCTTGGTGAGCGCCTTCCTGAATAGCTGCTAGGGCTTTTAGACTAGTGGCCCCAAACTAGGCAAAGGGAAAGTCAGAGCCAGCACAACCCTAGAGAGCTCAGGGGGATCCCTAAAGAGGGACAGCTGGGAGATCATAGAGATCTCTTGTATAATCTCAGCTAAGAGACAAGAGAGTGAGACTGAGGAAACCTCAGCTCATCACTCCCTGCCTTATATATTGCTGGGTCCCTCGCACAGACCAAGTACAGGGAGCCTACCCTAATGCTAGCTATCTATGGACACCAATAGCCTAAGTAGCTCAGCTCTTGTAATAGATAGGGAGAGGGCATGGATTGTGTGTGATGGGTAAGGCAAGGGCCTCACGGATATAGGATGGAGAAGAGGAACCACACCATGGGGATGTGGGAGAATGGAAGGGAAGCACTGCCCTGGTTCTATGAGAATGGCATGGCCGCCTGGAGGCTGAGGAGATCTATCTAGATCTCTGCCACAGATCAGATCCTAATTTCCATTAGAGATATCATTGGATCAATCTAAGATCTCATCTGAGATCCAGCCACAGTCACATGACTTCGCAAGTGCTGGGGAATACTCTGAAGAAAACTACTAACCTTAGCCTAGAGCTTAATCTTATAAGGCTGCTCCTTCACATGATCATGTGCTCTTGGTCACATGACCCACATCACATGCTACTGGAGAACTCTCATGATCACGTGTGACTGCATGTTAGGCTGGAGCCATAACAATTACTTGTAGCTGCTCCAAGAAATTACAAGAAATTATATGTTATAATTAGGTGGTAAGAAGATTGAAAAATCAAGAGTCATTATTTGAAACGGCTGCTGGCCATCCTGTCCTCATGTCTCATGCTTGTCCCAGTGGACACCTGAATACTAATAGCTGAGGTTTGAACTAGACCTTAGGAAACTAGGCAAAAGAAATAGGAAAAAGAGTCAGTGCCTTGTATAAAGCCCTAGAGCTCAAGTGTGCAAGACTGGAAAATCCCAGCTTGTGCCAGCCCTTTATATATGCTACACAGATGTGCACGGACCATGTATACTGGCCCGGCCCTAAGTATGCTACAGTAATCCAGCCAATGGCAGAAAGGAAGTGAGTACCTTAGCAGTTCCTCATGGATACTGCCAGATAATAATGTCATGGTCTGGATTGTGATTGAGTGAAAGTGTGAAGAAGTGAAGGTGTGAAAATGTGAAAATGTGAAGGGTGAAAATGTGAAGAGATGAAAGGGTGAAAAGTAAAAGAGGTCCCATGGTCACATGATGCAAAAAATGAAAAGTGATTATAACATTATTAAATACCTTAGAATCTGACATACAATCATTTGAAAAGTCATTGATATAAAGTGTTGGTACCATATCAGAGAGACTTGCCCCAGAGGGCAGGGGATTATCCTCTTTCTCTTGGTCATGCAGTACTTGATAATGTTAAGGTCTAAGTGAAGTAAGTAGTGTTACAATACCAACTGAACACAATGGTCAGCATGTGACCATGAGAACTGTAGAGCATGTGATGCAACTGGTCATGTGCCAGGAGCACATGATTGTGTGAATGAGTAGCCTTATAAGATTAACCCAAGGCTAAGGCTAAGTCCTTATATCAGAGTATTCCCCTGGCATATAGGTATTGGTCACATAATGTGGCAGATCCCAGATGAGATCTAGATCTCTCCAATAATATCTGATCTGTGGCAGAGATTCAGATTGGATCTCCTTGGCATTATGATGACCATGCCCATTTCATTGATTAGTACCTGTGTTACGGCTCCAGCCTAACACGATGGTCTCATGTGACCATGAGAGTCTTTGGAGCATGTGATGCTCTGATCATGTGATTAGAAGCACGTGATCATGCGAACAAGTTGCCATATAAGGCAAACCCTAGGCTAAGGTCAGAGTCGTATTTCTTCAGAGTTATATTTCTTTACCAGGTCTGGTCACATGATGTGGCAGATCTCTAGATAAGATCTAGATCCATCTGATGATATCTCCAATGGAGATTAGGATCTGATCTGTGGCAGAGATCCAGATGGGATCTCCTTGGCCTCAAGGTGGCCACACCCTTTCACAGAACCACCTGGTCTTCTCTTTCATTCTCCTCTCCTTATTCGCGAGGCCACTGCCTCATTCCTCATTACTGCCCCATGCTTCTCCATCTATCTATTTAGAGGTATGAGGCTCTTCTGCTATTGGTGTCCACAGATAGTATAGATTAGGGTAGGCTCCCTGTACATGGTCTGTGTGAGGATCTTGCCAATATATAAGGCAGGGAGTGCAAGCTGGATATTTCCCAGTCTTGCTTTCTTGACCTTTTAGCTGGTTATATAGGCTGAATACTCAGTGCTGCTGGCTATTGGTTTATACAAGGGCCCAGGTCTTATATTCTCTCTCACACCTAGTTCTGGGCCACTAGCACAAAAGCCCAAGCAGTTGCCAAGGATAGAATAGGAGTGTCCACCAAGGTCAACTTGATGTTGCAAACCAATGCAACAACCACTTTCACTCTCACGTGATCGTGGGAATCCCAACCCTTATCAGGCTAAACCCTAGCTTAGGACTTGGTTATACTATACGAGTTCTCTAAGGTTAGTGGACATGAGGCTATCTAGGAATCTTCCCTGGATCTCCCCTGGATCTTCCCGATCTTGAATCTGGTCATCTCATCGGATCTGATGGATCTGACAAGGTGATCTCATCTGTGGATTGAGATCCCCATCCTTGTTGAGTCCACGACCCTTCTTTTCCATTTCCCCACATCCATTCATATCCGCCCCATGCTTTATCCTTATGGCCTACACGAGATTGCTCACGATATGCTATTGGTCAGCTTACTATACCGCTTCAGGGTAGACACGGATGTACATGGTCCGTGCACCATTTAGAGTAGTATATAAAGGCTGGCTCATAGTGCTAAAGTCCCTCAGACTTTATCACTTTGTAGCACAGGCATTTTAGGCTTTAGAGAAAGCTCTTCTCAGGAATCCAGGCCCTTCAAGAGGCAAGAGATCTTAGGAAGCTCGAGTTCGAGTCTCATATGTGTCCTCCTCGTTGTTCATCACTCTAGTCCCCTTCTCGGTTGCTCCACGTCTGAGCCTCCATTTAAGGTTTTCCCTGTGTTCCTCCTCTATCATCTTCAGCTAGGTGTAGCCTCTGGATTCCAGAGTCATAACACTTGAGTATCAAGGCAGGATGGATAGACACCTGTTTCAAGTAGAATATTATGGATTAACTTATAGTAGCAACCCTGTATTCACAGAGATTCATTTCATTATTAACTTTACCCATATACTTCTTATTATTCATAGGCAGATCCTTTAGCCTATTTGTTATGCATTAACCAAGGTATCTGTTATGCATGCCAAGGTTGATATGTCACAAGCTTATAAGAAAAGAAAATCAAGGGAAGCCTAGAGTTAACACAAGTATTATACAAGTGCTTAAAGCTGGAAAGCTATGAGATAATATGCTATAGTTTATATATGTTATACACTGGCACTACTTAGCTAGGGGCTATTTTTCATTTTTACCCTAAGCTAAGTTCTCTTTACTATTTACAATCTTTGACTGCTTTCTTTGATCTTATATCATCTCATCTTATCTTATCTTATATATTATCATGCCATAAGGTTGAGTTTAGCCTGATCTAGCCTTTGTACCTCATATAGCATAGCCTTTTATCTTATTGTAGCCTAGACTTTCTCTAATGTTATGGCCTAGCCCTCTGATGTCATATCTTACCTTTGCCTTGCTTTCTTTTACTAATTACTCTCTATTTGCCATTGGTTCCTATTTAGTTTCCCTTTGCCCTATTTTCTTATTTAATATTGTTCTCTATATACCAGCTATCTCATGTACTCCTTATGGCCTGGTCCATGCACACTTTGTAGCAATATATAAAGAGGCAAGGGCATAGACTGGTTTCCCAGTCTAGAGTACTTGTTTACTTGTTTATCTTGTTTTCTAGTGTCTTCTCTAGGCTGCCATTCTTTTGTCCCACCAGTATTGGGCACCCCCCAAGGTGATTTCCTCTTGCTGTTAGTCTAGATCCATAACAATATATGCTACAGTATATTGCACAGATCAAGTCCCTGATGGGAGAATTCCCATATATGTATTATGGGGATTACAAAGAAGAGAAGCAACAGAAATGAAAAAGAAGTACAAGAATGGAAACAAATCCTGCAGAGTCTAAAAACATAAGACTAACCCTATGCCCTGAGTCAGATAACTTGTCATGTGCCCTGATAAGATCAACAGATTAGATAACCATGTGACAAAGATAAGATAAGGTCACATGATTGGAAAAAGAAAAAGTACATTATAACACTACTCCTTTTTCAGCTTTCAGATTCCAGATGAGAGAATCTAAGAGGAACTTTGGCAGTGAAATTGGTGTAAGAACAGAATAGATGAATGAAATCTGGTAACTCAATGGAAAAGAGACAGTGAGGAGTGAAAGGATAAAGTTTGTGAAAATTGTACACTAACTCTAGGGTATTTGCCATATTAGAGGCTAATTGCCAGATGTAATCTTCTACTGAATAGTCTTTTCAATAAACAAGATATTCAAGTTTGTCTTGATAAAGATGGAAATCCACAATTTCTTTTATCTTGTATTTGCTGTATCTTTCCATAACCACAACTGGATCCAGTGTGATGACTTTTTAATCAGGTAACAGATCAAGAGCCTTTTTGACATGACTAATATTCATAACTGTATGGATTTTCATTTTATATGGAAGTTGTAGATGAACTGCATTTGGAAGAACATCTATGACCCTAAAAGAACCTATCTATTATTGGGTTTAATTTTTGGATAGATAAAAAAGGGAAAGGTTGCAGGTGGAAAGCATTACAGCATTACCAAGGGAGTAAGAAGGATAGAATGATTTTGTGTTTTGGCTAACCATTAAGGATCATGCTTTTTCCAGTGACTTTTTAATGGAAGCAAAAGAGTAATCAAGCTGAGCTGCAAAGAAGAAGGAAGAGAAAGGTTCTTCAAAGCCCATGTGAGAAGAAAATTGTTTGGTAATAGCAAATGGGCTAGACTTGGTGATAGATAAAAAAGAGTTATTATGATGAAACTTTGCCATTTTGACCCAATCAATCCAATCATATTGTTTCTTTGCCACAAATATCCTTAAGTATTTCTCCAATTCTTGATTGATATACTCTGCTTAACTGTCTATTTGTGGGTAATAAGCAGTAGATGTTTTTGGTGAAATATATAATGCTTTGTGGAGTTCTGTGATAAATGCTGAAATAAATTATTGTCACAAATCTGAAATCAAAGAGTGAGGGTGTTATGGCTTTAGCCTAACACATGGTCACATGTGATCATGAGAGTCTTCAGACCACATGATCGTGGGAACAAGTAGCCTTATAAGGCAAACCCTAGGCTAAGGTCAGTGTCCTTCAGAGTATTTCCTGGCATTAGCAGGTCACATGATGTGGCTGGATCTCAGATGAGATCTTAGATTAGAGACTCTGATAATATCTCTTTAGAGATTAGGATCTGGATCTGTGGCAGAGATCGATATGATCTCCTCAACCTCCAGGCAGCCATGCTGCATTCATATGATCAGGGCAGTGCATTCCCTTCCATTCTTCCACATTCTCATGGTGTGGCATAACTCCCCTTCCATCCCTTATCCATGAGGCCACTGCCTCACCCCTTCCATCCAATCCATGCATGTCTCTCTATTTATATCCCAGGATCCACAGAGCTACTTAGGCTATTGGTTCACATAGATAGCTAACATTAGAGTAGACCTTCTATAGATGGTCCATGTGCAGGCCTTGACAATATATAAGCAGGGGGCACAAGCTGGATATTCCCCAGTCTTGTCCTCTTGACTCTTACAGGGTTTACACAAGAGAGACTCTGGATCTTAGATCTACTCCCAAGAAGGGAGTCCACCTTAGCTCTCCTGAGGCTGACTCATTTGGTTGCTGAGCCCCAGGCTTTACACAGAACCATCTTAGCTTTCTCTACATAGCCTAGTTAGGGGCCACTAGCCAAAAGCCTCAGCAGATAGGAATATAGGCATTCACCAAGAAAGACATGAGATACAAGTTAGGACAGTGAGACTGCCATTTCAGAGGGAGTCCATGATGTGATCAAACATGGTCTTGAAAGAGTTCTGCTAAATCTAAAGAAGAAAGAGAGAAAGAGCATGGAATAAAGATAACTTCTTTTGAAAACTAATCTATTACTACTAGAATGGCATTCTCTTTATTTATCAATGGTAACCCAGTTGTCAAATTAATCAAAAGATCCTCCCATGGAGCTGAAGCAGTGAAAAGGGGAAGAATAGGAGCTTGAAGTTCTTGTCCAGTGACCATGGCACAAGTTGGACAATGTTAAATAAAAGAAGTGATGTCTTTTTTCAAAGAAGGCCAGAAATAATAGCAGGTTAAAAGTTGGAAAGTACATGGTTATCCAGAATGACCTTCTAAGGGTAAGGAGTATGTTAAATGAAGTAATCTGGACCATAATATTAAAGAAACAAAGATTTGATTTTTTGAATTCTTGTAAACCTAAAGATCTTTGTCATAATATCAGAAAGAGGGAAGAGAAAAAGAGTTAGAATGAGAAATAATATTAGAAAAGAAGGAAGAGGAGGTATCAATGGAGTAAGTGAAGAGAGAATTGAGGAGAAGGGTAACATTTTTGTTCAAGGAAGCAGGAACTCCATGGTCAGGTTGACAGAAGAGTGTATCCACATGACCATTGGATGTACTGGATTTGTGCACAAAAGTATAATTGAATTCAGCAAGGAATGCCTGCCATTGTGCCTGCCATGGGGTAAGATCTTGAGGTTTGCATCAGTAAGTAAGATTTTTGTGGTCCATTTATATTTTGAAGGAGGGATAACCAATAAGGTAATGATGCCAGTTCTTAAGCACACAGATAACAGTTAAAAGCTCTTTGTCATGAATGGAATAATTGAGCTCTGCTGGGTTGAAGAATTTAAACATATATGCAGCATGGTGCCAAGTTTCATTTGTTATCTGAAAGGAGAGTACAGTACCCATAGCTGCATTGGAGGCATCTGTATCAATGTGAAAAGGGTAAGAAGAGTCTGAATAAACCAGAAAAGGGTTAAAGAAGAGGAGTGAATTTAGTTGTTGAAAAACAGCTATGCAATTCAAGGACCATATAAAAGAAATATACTTGTGGGTAAGGACATGAAAAGGTTGAGCTATATGAGCAAAGTTGGAAACAAATCACCAGTAATAATTGTCTAATCCTAGAAAGGATTGCACTTGTTTGACTGTGTGTGGCTGAGGCCAATCTGTAATTGCCTTAGTTTTATTTAATTGCATCTTTACCCCCTTTTTAGATATAACCATGCCCAGGTAATTGACTTCAGATTGAGCAAAGTGACATTTTGATGGTTTGAGGAAAAGATCATGATCTTGTAGCCATCATAAGACTTCTTGAACAACCTGGTAATGTTTGTCTTTTGATTTGTTCTTAGTAAAAATAATAATATCATTGATATTAACAAGAATATTATGTGCCCAGCAAACACTAAAGATCTTATCATGCAATCATGAGACTCACATGCCAAAACAAGGATAACTCTAGGTTTGAATTTGGTTTTTTCAGATTATTCCTCATATATAAATATGGGTCACATGATATAACAGATTTCAGATCAGATCTAGATTGATTACAATGATATCTGATCTAATGGATCTAGATTAGAATTGATCTGTGGCAAAGATCTAGATGGTAATCTCCTTAGCCTCATGGCTGCCTGGCCATATTCATATTCACCTTTATGAATATACTTCCCTTTCATTTTTCCACATCCTCATGAATTTCAGTACTTTTTCTTTACTCTTGATCTGCAATGCCACTGCCTCATTTCTACTCTTTGCCCCATGCTTCTTTATTTATGAGCTCTGTGTACTTACTGCCATTGGTCCATAGATGGTAGTTACCTTTCCTGTATATTGGTCTGTGCACATCTGTCCATAATATATAAGGGATAGGAAGAGTCTTGGGGCAACCCAGTCTTAACCACTTCTGTTACTAAGTGCCACAAAGCCTAGTCCTTATGCAGGTGTGGCTCATACCCTATATGGGTCAAGGCTCATTCCATTCTCTTGCCTTGTTTGGGGCTCTAGTGTTAAAAGCCCACTTATTGTTATTGTTATCTCTGGCCACTTACTGGTCCATGTTGGTTTAGAAATGCACTCTTTGGATGCATAACAAAGAGCTTCTGCCCAAAGATCAGCAAAGATATTATTTACCATTACTTGGAATGTTCCTGGCAAATTGCACATGCCAAAATACATTACCAGTAGCTTATATGCTTCTAGAGGAGTAATGAATGCTCCCTTTCATTCATTATCTTCTTTGATATGAATGTTATTGTATCCCCACCACAGATCTAATGTGATAAAGGTATTAGCTCCCTTTAATCAGTCAATTAGAGTTGAAATAAGAGGCAAAGGGTAACTGTTCTTTATGGTGGCATCATTAAGATAATAATAATCAATAACCATCTGTTTTCCTTCATCCTTTTTCCCAATGAAGAATATGGGCAAAGTCTGTAAAGACTTTGATGGTCTGATATAGTCCTTGGCTGATTTCTTGGCAATAAATTCACATACTTTCTTCAACTTAGCCTTAGCTAAAGGAATAATGTGACCCTTTTTTGAAATAAAATTATCTTTTAAATCTACTGTGTAATCCCATGGTTTTCTGGTTGGCATTTATTCTGATTCTTTCTGTGAAAAGACAGTTAAAAATGGCCCAACCTCTTGAGAAAGTTTCTTTTTTAGATCCATGTTTTCAGTGATATTGATATTAAGCATTTGACAACTTGTTTTACATTGGGGAAATTTAATGGTCTTTTTTACCCAGTTAATATTTGGATTGTATTATTTAAACCAATTATATTCTATGAGAAGGTTAATAGATCCTAGGTTAGATATCATGGCCTGAATTCTTTCTTGATGTCAATGTCCATCTTTATCCTTGACTGACAGATAGAGGACCACATATTGTATTGTGTGATGCATTCTATAGTTTCTTGGGTACCATTAGCATTGAAAACTGTTAGTGACTTTCCTATGGGGTTTTCATATAATCCATGTTTTCACATGAATCTCTGATCTATAAAGGTAAGTAATGCTCCAGAATCTAATATGGCATCAGTGAAACCACATGTGATTGTTTGCAAACCTTCCTGTCCTCTTGTTTCTCCTACTAATCTAACTTCTATTTTGAGTTCATCTTGCTCCATTCTATTAAAGACTTGATCTGGGGTTTTTGTTTTCCAATTGAAATCTGAGTAAAGATAATTGTTAGTTTTTTGAATGAAAGGAATTAAGCATCCATTATCCAGGGCCATACTCAAGCAAGTTACCTTTCTGGCATAAAAACAATTAATAGAAGCCCAAAGACATTTAAATACAAATTTTGAGAAAAAAAAAACAATTGTTTGGAGATATAATACCTAGTTCTTTGTGCCCCTACCAATTTTTCCTACTTTTCCTTGTTCTCAAACATATCCTTGAAATAGGCTCTTGCTTTCTCCATAGGGCTCCATGAAGCTGCTGGAATTTCTTGGAACCAAGTGGCATTGGTCATATTGTAGACCAGATCTATTGCCTCCAGTTCCACTGTGCATTATTCTTCTTCATCTGGGGGTGAAAACTCCCCAAATCTGATTGGTTGCACCTATTGTTGCCACTGTTGCAAGGTTTATGGCTGCCTAGGAAAAAACAGGGGGAAGTTATTGTATGAGCAGGGTTTCTTGAGGCCCTGTACTTTCTAGCCATGTAACCTATATGGCCACAGTTGAAACATGTAATAGGGGAGTAAGATGGTCTTGCATCTTGTCAGTTAATCTCCATTGATATGTTATAATGCATATTTTTTCCTTTTATTTCATTTTTTATCCTGTTGTATTTTCTTTTGACTCTTCACATATTCACATCATGTGACCCTGTCACCCCTTCACTGTGTCACCATGTCACATCTTCACCATTTCACACCATTACCACTTCACACTTTACTAGATCTAGGCTAATCTAGTCTATAATCTCATATCACCTGTTTTTCTCATGAATTTCTAGACTCTCACTCTTTTTCTGCCATTGGATAGCTTACTGTACACCACTGTAGGGCAGGGTACTCTCTCTTGGTCTGTGCTTAAGATGCAATAGTATAAAAGGGGTGCAAGTCCAAGCTCAAAAAGAAGAGAAGCCTGATTGGGTCAACAAGACCATAGTGTTTCCTCATTGCATTACAAACTGTCAGATACAACACATCAATATTGCTGAAGATCAAGAACTGAAGAAGAAACTCCCTTGTAAAGTATGGCTGTTTCTAAAAGTCTTTTCACAGAGGCAATTGGAATAAATGCCCATGCACAAACTATGGAATCACATGGTAGATCTCAAAGAGGACATTGTCTCCAAGAAAGATTGTATTATTCCTTTGACAGAGGCTGAATTAAAAGCAGTTTATGAGTTTATCACAAAAGAAACTGCTAAAGGATATATATATCCCTTAAAATCACCTCAAATGTCACCAGTGTTCTTCATTGGCAAGAAGGATGGAGGAAAATGGATGGTCATTGATTACTGTTATCTCAATAAGACAACAATCAAGAATAGTTACCCTTTGCCTCTTATTTCCACTCTTATTGTCCACTTAGAGGGAGCTAACCTTTTTACAACATTAAATCTTTGTTGGAGTTACAATAATATTCACATCAAGGAAGATAATAAATGGAAAGGGACTTTCACAACCCTGTTAGGAGCATATGAGCCATTGGTTATGTATTTTGGCATATGCAACTCATTCAGTACTTTTCAGGCCATGATTAACAACATCTTTGCAGATCTCTGGGCTAAAGTACTTATTCACATAGATGATATCATTATCTTCACCAAGAATAAGTCATGCAAAGATCATTTTGCCATTGTTCAAGAAGTTCTTCATTACTTACAAGACCATAACCTGTTTTTCAAACCATTGAAGTGTCATTTTGCTCAAGAAGAAGTTGATTATCTGGGCATGGTTGTCTTTAAAAAGGGGGTACATATGCAACTAAACAAGACAAAAGTGATTACAGAGTGGCCACAACCCTGTACTGTCAAGCAAGTTCAAACCTTTTTAGAATTGGCCAACTACTACCATCATTTTATACCCAACTTCACTTCTATTGCCTAGTCTCTCCATATTTTAACACAAAAAAATATGCCATTTTCATGGACTCCAGACTGCATCACCACCTTCAATACTCTTAAGATCTTACTTTCCTCTGACCTGCTTTTTATCTATTCTGATTCCACTCATCTGCTTCATATTGAAACAAATGCATCCCAGACAGCTATGGGTGCAGTGCTTTCCTTCCAGCTTGCAGATAATTCATGGCATTCTGCCACTTATATGTTCAAATCATTTCTTTCTGCTAAGCTTAACTATCCCATTTACAATAAGGAGTTGCTTGCTGTCATTCAGGCCCTTAAAGCTTGGTGACACTATGTTATTGGTTATCTCACTTTTGAAATTTGAACTAATCATAAAAACTTGGCATACTGGCACAAGCCTTAAGATTTATCTCCTCATCAAGCTTGCTGGCAAGCTTTTCTCTCCAAATTTAATTATGTTTTTGTTTACAAACTGGATTCAACTAATGGTCATGCAGATACACTTTCCTGCAGGCCCAATCATGATCTTTCTACAGACCTTAATAAAAGCATGACTCTTCTTCTATCTTCTCTTTTTATCTGCACTATTGACTTATCTTCTTCTTTCTTTGTGGATGTTATTTGTCACTCCCATTCTCTTTTCCTTCCCTTCTCCTGGTGTTATGACAATAATCATTAGGTATTTAAAAACAACAGAAATCAAATCTTTGTGCCATACATTTTATATTCTAAATTACTGCATCTCATACATTTTTCTCCATTGGGCAGTCATTCTGGCCAACTCCACACTTTTTAACTTCTTACACAGTACTATTTCTGGCCCTTCTTGAAGGAGAATATTGCTTCTTTTATTTATCATTGCCCTACCTGCACAATGATCACAGGACAAGAACCACCATCCCAGTTCATTTTATTACCTGCAGCTACAAGTCCATGGCAAGATCTCTTGGTGAATTTGGTAACAGGGTTACCAATGGTATAAGACAAGGATGCCATTCTGATAGTGGTTGATAGGTTTTCAAAAGAAGTTGTTTTTATTCCTTGTTCTTTCTTTCTTTTATCTTTAGATTTAGCAGAACTTTTTCAGGACCATGTTTGGTCATGTTATGGCCTCCCCTACTCTCTGGTTTCAGACAGAGGGCCACAACTCATTTTAGAGTTCACCACAGAGCTTCACAAAGTTCTTTATATATTTCCTAAAATCTTGACAGCATATTACCCTTAGATAGATGGCCAGACAGAATGCATAAATTAGGAAATGGAAAAATACCTCTATACTTTCATATCCAAGCAACAATCCAACTGGGTGGACTGGGTCAAGATGGTGGAATTCCATCATAACAATTCTTTTTCTTCCATCACAAAAACCAGTTTCTTTGCTATTACAAAGCAATTTTTCCCTTGCATGGATTTTGAAGGTCCTTTTTTCTCATCTCCCTTTGCTGCCCAACTTAACAAATCCTTTTCTTCAATTCATACTTTCTTAGAGAAGGCTTGCACTACCATGGCTGCTTATAACACCAAACCAGTGTATACCACTTATTCCATTGGTAATATGGTTATACTATTAACTTGTAATCTATCTCTTCTCTATTCATCTAAAAAGCTCACTTAGCAATGAATAGAATCTTTCTGTGTTATGCATTATGCATAATCACCACTTTCATATCATATGATCATGGAAGTTACACTTTTCTTCAGAAAACTCTAACTTGAGGTTTGACTATTTATAAGTAACCTTATGGTCAGTGGTCATGTGACTTGGAATCTGGGATCTTCCCAGGATCTGCCCATGAATCTTCTCTATCAAGATCTTGATGCTATCTCCATAAATCTGATGGATTTGGAATCTACATCTATGATCTTATCACATCTGTGGTAGAGATCCCCATCTACCCTGATCTTCCATTACAAGTTGTTCTTTCTCTTCCATTTCCTCATATCATTCTTAATATCCACCTCATGCTTTTACCTCTCTTATTTAATAGTGTGCTCTTACTGCTAGTGATGTCCATAGTTAGCAGTAGCTTAGAGTAGGCTTAGTGTAATTGGTCTGTGCACCACCCTGGGTCATATATAAGGGGCAGGTATAGATAGTTAAATCTCTTCAGATTTGATTACTTCATACATTGCTTTAAGCACTTTTTTGGATTCCAACTCTTTTTGGGCTAGTCCTTAGTTGCATGTATTCCAAGTCTCTTTTGAGTTCTTATTCATTACTCCACTTCTTGGTTGCTCCTTTCTAGAGCCTCCTTTAGATTTTCTTCCAGTGTTCCTTCTCTTATTCCTCATCTAGATGTAGCCTCTGAAATCCAAAGTCATAACATTCTGGGTCTTAAATGTTCTTTCTAACACTATTTATCTTCACCTTTCTATAAAAATAAAGATTTATTCTACAGTCAATATTAGTCAGGTGAAAAAAGCTTTCCCTCCTTTCCCCAAACAGGAAGTTATTACCCCAGATTCAGTGGTTGTTACAGAAGAAGAGCACAGTAATTACATGGTTAAAGAAATTATGGACTCCCAGCTTTGTAAGGGCAAATTGAAGTATCTGGTGCATTGGAAGGAATATTTAGCTAAGAATCACACTTGGCAATTGGTGAAACACATGGCTAATGCCCCTAAACTGGTTTGTGATTTCCACAAATTATATCCATTCACACTACAACATCTTTTCTTCATATGTGCTGAAGATCTTGCTTGTGCATTTTGCCCTTATGAAAATTTTACCTCTGAAACTCCCCTCTGGTACTCTTATCTGGAATCTGAGAGCTAAAAAGAGGGTAGTATTATGACATTCTTTTTCTTTTTCTAATTATGTGACCTTATCTTATCTTTAGCACATGGTTATCTAATCATTATCTTATCAGGGCACATGACAAGTCACATGACTTAGGGCTTAGGGTTAGCCTCATGCCTTCAGACCCTGCAGAATTTTCTTCCATTCATAGGCCTCTTTTTATTCCCACTTTTTCTTCTTCATTCTTCAGAAGCATGACCCTTGATGGCTTACATGGTGCTTCTCCTCCTTTTAATCCCTGCACTACATGTATGGGAATGTTCCCATTAGGGACTTGGTCTGTGCATGCTCCTATAACATATATAAACTGTAGCATAACAAATCCTACCTCTCCAGCTTTGAGTACTTGTAAACTCATAGCTTCCCTTTTCTTATCCCTTCTAAGCATTTGACACCTGCATCTGTGGGCACATAACAATTCCCATATGTATAGAGTATTGAAGATCATCCCATTAATCAATAACAATCTGACAACCTTTTCTACATACACTAGATTACCATTTTTAATTAGTAGTGTCCACTAACACATAGATGCATACTATACCTCCCTCCAGTCTTGTACAACATCAACTGAAGGTGAGCCACTACATTACAACTACAATAAGTCTCTTACTCATGTATCTTAGTCCTTACAAACTCATATTATAGTCTTTCTTTAATATAGGGTAGCTGTTTGAGATTAATGCTCTGAATAAACTCTGATAGGTTAAGTAGTAAGCTTCATTCTTCTATGACAAGAGTCAGATCAAGCAATGTTTATATATATAAAAAAGATGACTTGTGCATTAAATTTATTCCAATGTCTCTGTAAAATGGTAACTACCATCCTATCTTGATACTTGAGACAATCTTGGTGGACACTTCTATTCTATCCTTGATAACTGATAAGGCTTTTGGTCTAGTGGCCTCTAACTAGGCAGTGAAGAGAATGGATGAGTTCCTGGGCCCTTGTGTAAACCAATAGCCAGCAGCACTGAGTATTCAGCTTATATAACTAGCCTAGAGGTTAAGAGAGCAAGACTGGGTTTTCCCAGCTTGCACCCTCTGCCTTATATATTGCCAGTGCTTGCACACAGACCAAGTACAGGAAGCCTACCCTAACCTATGCTATCTATGGACACCAATAGCAGTACTGGCTCTATTAAATAAGTAAGGGAACTGCATGAATCAGATATAAGGAATAATACAGTGGCCTCATGGATCTAGGGGTTGTAATGGAAGAGAATCACACCATGAGAATGTGGGGGAATGGAAGGCACACTGATTCTTAAATATGAATAAGGCATGGCCATCATAAGGCCAAGGAGATCCCATCTGGATCTCTGCCACAGATCAGATCCTAATCTAGATCATGAGATCAGATATCATCAGGTACTGGATCAAGATCTCATCTGAGATCTGCCACATCATGTGACTGATACTTGATGCAAGGGAATACTCTGATAATAGGACTTAGCTTTAACCTAGGGTTATCCTTGTAAGGCAACTTATTTGCATGATTACTGATATGGGTGACTACCCATCCTGCCTTGATACTTGAGTCAACCTTGGTGGATGCTCCTAGTCTGTCCTTGATAACTGCTGAGGCTTTTGGTCTAGTGGCCCCTAACTAGGCAATGAAGAGAAAGTAGTGAGATCCTGGGCCCTTGTATAAACCAGAAAGCCAGACAGTGAATAAGAGCAGAGATGGGATCCTTCTTGGATCAAGACCTAAGATCAATGCTGTAGATCTAGCCTAGAGGTCAAGAGAGCAAGACTGGGTTTCCCCAGCTTGCACCCCCTGCCTTATATATTGTCAAGGTCTGTGCACAGACCATGTACAGGAGGTC
>JBBPJW010000995.1:0-17163 GCA_038088935.1 Pulveroboletus aff. viridisquamosus
TACTGAGGATGTTATTAGAATAGCAAGCATGCACATAGCCAGGAACTTAACCAGACTATACCTAGTATTATGATGCACATTTTTCTTTTTAAAATCACATGACCTTATCTTATCTTTTCCATGTGGTTATCTAATCTTTACCTTATCTCAGGGCATGTGACAAGTCACATGACTTAGGGCATAGGGTTAGCCTCATGTCTTTAGACCCTGCAGAGTTTGTTTTCTTCTTTTCATTTCCATCTCTTCTCTTCCATTTGAAAAGCTGGGATCCTTGATGGTTTTCACTAAGGCTTCTCTTCTTTTTGATTCCCACACCTCATGTATGAGAATGTTCCCATCAGAATCATGGTCCATGCATGATACTGTAGCATATATAAACTATAGCATAGTATCTCAAGGCTCTTTAGCTTTGAGCACTTGTATTCTACTCATAATAACTTAACACTCCCCTTGATCCTTTTTCTTCTCCTTGTGAGCTTGTGGCACATCTATCTAGGTGTGTATAATACCTAGCTTGTATATATGTGGGCTATGCTACAGTATTGCATGCCCAGGAGATGTCTCAGTTTTGGAGGCATCCTCTCCCCTTCTTTACTTCTATCTCATGTATGTATTTTATTTGCCCTTATCTCACCCTGGCAGCACACTGTCAAGACCTTGTCCACTTTAATCAAATGATATATTACTTTGCATATATAATGTACCCTTTGAGCTCAGAGTGCCTCAGTCTGTTGCTTTGCACACGACTGAGGTGAGCACCTTACTTCCTCATTACTTACTTCATCTTACCTGTAAATAGTTCCACTTCCCTAACAGGTAGATCTCAATATTAGTCCATTGCTTCGCACACGACTGAGTTCCGCTTCCCTAACAGTCACGTGCCTGTCCAATTAGCCTTGAAACTCAACAGATGTCGCTGACAAAGACCGATAAGCACCAGTGGTTCTTATGAGTGACTGTGTTGAATGCTAATAGTTTGATAAGACCCATTGCTACTACTTGATACTGGCCGCTTTGAGTGTTTGAGGATAGTAGCATTCCATCCTGACGAAAAATATCTTTCGGACTGGAACGAGGATGCCATTTAGTGGTGGCGGATTGAAAACCGTCAAGAAGTTGTAGTGCAACCAATTGTGAAGTTGCAGGCCATTTCTGTATTGAGCAACAGCAAATGGATCGTATGTGGGACCCAAGATTCGAGGGCAAGCGTATGGGACGAAGAAACACACGAGCAAACTGTCGAGGTGGAGGGCGAGAAGTGGGTGTGTACAATTGATATCTCCTTCGACTTGGTGAGGCTTGCCACTGGAACCACTGAACGAGACGAGTCCGTTCTGACATGACAAACTGGTTAACGCCATCGATTCTCTCCGAGTGGCACACCCACCAAGATCTCTGCTCAATCCACATTCTTTGACAGCAACAATGGGGACAAGCTAGTCACGCTCGAACCGCAGCACCATTGGTGTTCCCAATTGCTCCGCTTGTGTGGTCCAGTAATGAATCACAAACCTTTGCCACGTCAAATGATGCAAAAATCCGGTCCTATAAACTCAGTTGTTATCTCCCTGGACGATAGCTACCTTGCTACTGGACAACGTGAGGGGAAAATCGTGGTGCGTGACCCTAATTGTATTCTACCAGATTCGTATGGACTATTTCATGTAAGCTTCGGTTCATTCGCACCACTGCATTTTGGCTAAGCACAATGAGTCCTTCAAGGTATCTGTTTGCTCTGTACGTCCCCACTGTCTTCCCATGATCACATAGATCAACGTGCTGTCAAACTCGCCTGCCCCCGAGTCCAACTACGATGAGGATCTTGATCACTATATGCACCTCTCATGTTCATGTTGACGCTGCCACAGCCACCGTCCTCAGTGTCTTCTCACCATCCCTGTCAGGATAACGCAGCGCCTCATTTCATGCCACATTTGGCAGGTATACCTGCAGAAAACAATGTTGATGCTGCCAAGTCATCTGAATGCAGTCTGATCCTCAAAAAGCTACTAGCAATGTGGAAGAGGAAGGGTCACAAAGACGTAGTCTTGCATGCCCTTGATCATGTTGCAACAGGGTCACATGATCCTTCCAATTATCACTTACACTCTCCCTGATGAGCGAGAGTGGAAGACCCTTCACGAATTGCCGCAGGTCAAGTTAGCCCAGTAAGTCCTACTTGATAGAGAAATGCGATGTAGTATTCTCAACATATGGTCGTAGCGAACTTCTACTGGATTTACAAGGGTTCATCGTCCCTCCAGTTCATGTATAAAGGCTCGTACATGTTGCAGTATAAATGATGAGGGGTCAGTCAACTGAGTCAAGGTGCTTTTCATGCAAGACAAGGTCCTAGGTATCCGACACAACTGGCATGGTGCGTTTCTGTTCTCGTTATTACGGACTAGGTGATGATGGCTCATTCTCTATCAGATGTAACAAGTCAGTGATGCATCTCTTTCCTCTATTGGGAGTGTCTATGGATCGGCTGTGGCTCAGATATTGGAGATGGGACGCACGAATGCAGGTGATTTGATGCGATACGTGCGGGTGTCATGCCGAGTCGGGATTGAGTGGACAACCATGTTGCCTCGCCGTGCTACTCTCATTAGAAATTGATACTCTATCTACGACTAAGCCCCATGAATGTTCATCCAACCATCACCAAGGATATCTATACGTGCGCGCAGATCGGGATTGCAGGAAGCATCTATCCTTGTTATCGGAAACCCAGAGAATGTTGGATTGATGCCAGGACGTACGTTGCATCTGCAAGTTCCTCCGCGTCGACATTCTTCTTCATGATTGATTGGTTTAAGTTATAGCGTGGTGCAGGCGCTCAAGAGTCACGGCGATTGGTCCTTATGGACACGGAACTCCTGGTAGATGGTCGAGTAGGGTGTTCATCCTTCGGACACAATCCTGATGAGAACAGTGATGCCAATTAAGTGCATTCTATTCCCTGATCATCGTGCACAACATCGCTCTCAACCCGAGCTATTTGATCAAGTGGCACGCTGGAGCATGCCATAGATTACTTTGAATTTCACCGGAGCCAGCCGCAACGCATCAATGACAGAAGTTGCTTTAACCTAGCCTACGATCGGGACGATGCACAGAGGCCAGACATCAATGGGCACATGCTAATTTATGCTTGTCAAACCCGGTTTAGCCCATCATCGGCGTGGTCGCTTCAGCTGAGAGCGTGCATGAGAAGTAGCTAGTCAGCGCTCACTTCACCGATCCTGTCGTGGTGCATGCCATATAATACACTCACCGAGTGTAGAAGAGGAGAGGGAGGGCGGTGCTTGTGTTGAAAGGACTAGACTGGATCTGAAGAGAGGCGAAACGAGTTGACTAGGCGGGTGATCCCTTCCGGGATATCAGGATCTACCAAGATGAAATACGGACTCAATCTTGGATGAAAGCCACGACAGGCCACAAGTCAGTCACGATGATTAAGAGATAAAGATAACAGCAGAAGTCGTTCCAAGACGTTTTGGAGGCGACCGTGACATGACTCACCAGATCAGGTAGACTTGAAGTGAGTTGCGCCAGATTTTAGGGAAAATCTGCAACAACAATCCACGTGTTCCAGAGCCTTGGTGTTCTTCCACTCCATCGGGGCCTAGGTCTGGATAAACACCCCAAGGTAGATAAGCTACCGAAGACACGCGAATCATTAAAATCAGGCATGATGAGCTCAAGAACAGCATCCAGTGCCAACTTCAAGCGTACGCCAGTCACAACAGACAAAGCAATAGGGGATTAACACCTATGGATGTGTATGGCTACACAAGACATGGCTGGCTTGTTCCGAACCAGCTTCAATGTCTGACTGAGGCATTATACCATCCTTGGGATTTTTGTAACTTTGAAATGAACAGCTACGATTGTCTGCCAGCGGAAATCTGGAAATTTTTCCCTTGCACACATGTGAACGAAACTGTCTGAGTCCCAGAGAGAGACACATACCTTCGTGTTTCTATAGGACATCCCCCTGTCCGGCACGAATGCGAGTAGTTCCGGACATACCGACACGTTTAAGTACAGATGACACATGGAGAACCGTCTTCTAGAAGTGCACAGGTATTTTGCGCGGGTACGTGAAAAGCGGGTCTAATGCGACATGTGTTGGCCGTGAATGAGATACCAAGGGCAGAACCATCCCTAACGGGGCTCAGGAAACATTTCACCAATGCTGGCCACTGGCCTAGTCATGGGAACAGGGTCACCTAGCGAGGAACCGAATGAGAATAAGCGCCAACGATGCGCAGCGATCCATATAAAGAACAAGAAAACGTGTACGAGGCAACGTCACACCACACCGGAAATTGAAACACCCAGCCCATTCATCCTTAGAAACCAACGACCACGTATCATCACTGAATATGGCGTCGGCAAAGACTGGTGTGTACTAGCAGTCTCAAGGAGTGACTATGTCGAGTGCTGACAATTCAGTGAGACCCAATACTACTACTTGGTACCGGTCACTCTGACAGAGTGCAGCCAGCGGCGTTCTACCCTGATGAAAAGCATCTTTTGGGCTGTGACAAGGACGCAATTCGGCGGTGGCGACTTGAGGATGGTCAAGAAGTCACAACACGGCTGGTGTCAAGGTCGCAGGCTATTTGTGTGTCGGACAATTGCAAATGGGTCGTATGTGGGACTGAGGACTCAGGAGCGAGCATATGGGACGGAGAGATGCAAGAAAGGATCGTTGAGGTGGAGGGCAAGAAGTCAGTGTATGCGGTGGACATCTCTCCCGATTCAACGAGGTTTGCCACAGGAACCGGGCAGGGCGACAACACAGCGAGTGTGTGGAGCATAACAACTGGAGAGCGACTCGTTGGCCCGCTCCGTCATGACGGTTGGGTTAAAGGAGTCAAATTCTCGCCCAATGGCGAACACATCGCCACTGCCTATACACCCGGACCAATTCGCGTCTTTGACAGCCACAACGGTGATGAGCTCGTCACCATCAAAATTAAGACATCGCATGCGGTTCCAATTACTCTGCTTGCATGGTCCAACGATGGATCACAAGTTTTTGCATCAGACGACAAGAAGATCAAGTGCTTCAACGCTTCGACTGGGTCTCAACTCGCTGAATCACGACTCCTTGGCCACATTCGTTCCATTGCTCTTGCCAGCAATGGAAAATTCATTGCTACATATGCATCGTCATCTATCTTCCTCTTGGACGCGTTGACTCTCTCTCTCATTCACTCTGTCATCAGCAGCAGTGAACGTATAAAGTCGATTGCCACATCTCCGTATGGTAGCTACCTGGCTACTGGACAACGTGACGGGACAATCGCAGTACGTGACCTTGGTCGTATTCTGCCGGACTCGTATGGTCCATTTCATGTGAGCATTGGCATTGGTTGACTCGCGACGCTGGCACCTTGGCTAAGCACCATTCTCTCATGCTAGGCATCTGTTCGTGAGGAAGGACAACAAGACGGGCAGCATTCGACCTCTAGAGGCAATGGTGATCCCCTCGAGGTATTTATTCATTCTCTTCTCCCTCGAACTAGGTTCCCATGATCGTGTAGATTGACTTACCATCGAACACACCCGTTCTTGAGTTCAATTATGATGAGGTTAGTGGCTGCCATATTCGCCTCTTGCCTAGTGTTGACACTGAGCCAGCCCCCGTCCTCGGGATCTTCTTCCATTTCCCACGAAAACGAGGCAGCGTCTCATGTTGTATCACAGTCAGCAGATACACCTCCGACAGACAATTTCAACACTATTGAACAGCGCACTCCGATACTGAAGAGGCTGCTGCTTACGTGGATGAGGAAGAGCCACAAGAACATGGCATTGCATAAGCACAACCGGGTTTCTAGAGAGTTATGTCAGCCTGCTGATCGCCACTCACGTTCCCCCTCATTAGTGAGAGTGAAGGGTCCTTCACGGATGGCCGCTGGTCAAGTCAGCCCAGTGAGTCTTACTTGGTGGAGAATATGGTATAGTTTGCTCAAAATGCGCTTGTAGCGAACTTCTACTGGAAGAACAAGAGTACGTCGTTCCTCGAATTTGTGTGCAGGAGCTCATGAAATGTCCCAGTATAAACGGCGTGCCGGGATCAGGCATTCAGACCAAGGGACTTCTCGCACTAGACAAGATCCTGTGTCTCCGTCTCCGACCCGATCAAGTGCAGTGCGCTTTTTTTCTCGTTATTATGTACTGGGTGATGATGACCCGTTTCCCATCAGACACGACAAGTCGATGACGCACCTGTACCGTCCCCTCGCAGTATCCACCTGACGGTGCGCATATTTACCCCAAGTTCCTGTCGTGAAACTCACAGTAGATCACATTAGCGAGAATCAGGCAGGCGTATGCTCAAGTTTTCGGTTCCATTTCCAGAATGGATGTGTTGTGGTTCAGATATTGGAGATGGGACGCACGGGTCCAGGTGACTTGATACGATGTGTACAGAAAGCTGCGAACATCTGGTCATTGACCAGACGTTACTTAGATTTCGTTTAGCCTCGCAGCACTGCTATTGGCACAAAGTCTGATACCTTATTCACGATTGAACCCGCCAAGACATTTGTTTGACTGCTACTGACGACATCCATATCACTCGCAAGTTGGGGCATTGGATCCGCACCACTCAATCAGTGTAGCCCGCTGGAGTGTAACACTCATGATACACGGTATACAGCTCTTTGAACTACACGTTGGTCTATTTGTTGGTGCGCTCGTTGCAATACAACAATGATGGCGATCGACTTACGATTGGGACACGTTGCGCACAGAGAAATTAGTTGCCGATGGGCTTATGCCGGTTTGCTCGTCAGGCTCGGTTTAGTCTGTCATCGGCACGAACGCTCCAATTGGGAGCGCACATGAGCCTGTCTGCGTGCGCCGTCATCAATCCTATTGCCGAGTGTAGAAACTCGCTAGGTGAGTGGTGTGTACCCAAACTAAAGGAACTTGACTGCATCTAATGGGAGACGAAGCAAGTTAGCTGGGTAGGTGACCCCTTCCTGAGATACTGAAGACTACCAAGGTGTTATTCTGTTCAGTGACCATAGCGATAGATAGCGTGAATGGAATACATGTGTTTGGATACAGACCAACATTGTCTTCCATTTACCCTGTCAAAGCGACTCAAATGGTATCCGGACAACGTACCAGCCTGATTGGATCGAATTGGCAATATGTGAGGATCTGTGTCAAGTAAGGTAGCGGGCCTGTCCCCAATCAGTGCCTGCGCATCAGGAACCGGCCATCAAAAGTGCACATGTGGTGCCAGATAAAGGCACTGTAGATGCTCAGCGCTCACTGATACCAACCACAGGATATCTGGTGTAGCGTTGTCACTAGGGGCGACTCGAGTATTAGTATACCCTGGTGACTGGAAGGATTCGTCCTTTCAGTTACGCATGTTCGCTGAACAGAGACAGACACGAGGCATTGAATGCAATGCCGGTGGTGGTGGCAACCCTGAAAAAACAGGGTCGGCTCACCCACCTCGTTGTTCTTCGCAACTTCAAAGTATGCATCGTCCTAACCGCAAGCTGCCAGACATTAGTGACCATCTCTTTGATTTTTTCTATACACTGATCCAGGTTTAACGAGCTCACCAAAATGGATGCCTTCAAAACTCCTGCGCAGCTGTGGGATCCTGCAGGGTAGGCAACGATCCCGAGGTGTTGTTGCAAATTGCCACTGTCTGTCCGATCGGACTAGTCTAAGGAGCAACATGGAGGGGTGTCACTGTGTGAGGAGGGTCACCTGGGCGGTCCATCCTGTTTTCTGCATCCATCTGTCGCCGCTTTCTGAGGATCAGGACCACGCGAAGCAGAACTCTGCACAGTATGCGATGGACGGGTAGAGTGGTGGTGTGGCGGTTTCGAGCTTACAAAGCTCTCGTCAGGGAGCTTAGCCACCGCCCCGACTGCCGCCTTTCCGGGGTTGTTTAGGTGGCTTACTGCCCACTTACCAGACAGAGGGGGTGGACGAAGGGTAGTGACCACAACGGTATTCCATGGTGCACATTTTGAGAGGTTGTACTAAAGACAAGAGGGCCTTGTAGGTGCCGTTTGATTGATGGGCATAATAAGTATATCAAATGACTTACCTCAGTTTCATATGGACGGAAAGACTGAGGTGCGGCATGGCAATGAGCTCCAGTCCTATAGGTGTGCGCGAATTAAAATCACAAGACAGCTTTCAGTTTTTCGAGCTGAAGAACGTTAGCTTGATGCCAGAGTACACATTGGAACCTCGCGTCGATGTTCACCAATCCTGTTGATGCAGGCACTCGAGACTCACGGTGACCGCTCCCTATGAATACGGAATCCCTAGTCGATGGTCAAGTGGTGCACATATTCATGGTATACGACCCCTGATGACGGCACTAGTGACAGCTAGGTACATTCCACCTCTTGATCAACACACAACATCGGGTTCGGACAACCCGGACTCCAGGGTCGAGTGGCACGCGCCACAGAACATGCTACACAGCTCCTTGAGGTGTTTGTCTGTTGTATTCGTTTCGCATCCCCAACGTGCAACGACACATGTTCATTGCGACCTGCCAATGATGGCAGTTGCTGTAGGACTAGAGCCCACCCGTATTAGCTCTGTCGTCAAACACGGACTGAGGAGAGACAAGAAAAGAGCATGAAATTTTTACTGCCCAGCCCTTCGTCCCACGTATAGTGCAAATGCGAGACAACAAGAGCAAGAGCGGAAACGATCTGTACAAATTAGTCGAGAGTGACTTTTACTTATCTGCGCGTCACCAGCAGTTGCTTTGCCTGCTCATGATGGAATGGTGTGCAGAGAGATCAGACATCGACGGGCCTGTCGAATTTGGCCTAGTTTGTCACCGGTATGAACGGTTTAATTGGAGGCACACATGAAAAAATGGGCGTCTGTGTTCACATTCATCGATCCTATCGTGGTGCACACTACTTAATGAAACTCACCGGGGGGAGGACAGTAGACGTGAACCAAAGAATCCCATTCCTGGGGAGATCAATGATATCAAGGTGTCATTCTGTTCAGTGACCATAGCGATAGATAGCGTAAATGGAATACAACATGTGTTTTGGATACGAAGAAACATTGTCTTCCATTTGTCCTGTCAAAGCGACTTGAATGACAACTGGACAACGCACCGGCCTGATTAGATTGAATTGGCAATATGTGAGTATCTGTGTCAAGTAAGGTAGCGGGCCTGTCCCTAATCAGTGCCTGTGTATCAGGAACCGCCCATTATGAGTGCACATGTGGTGCCAGATAAAGGCACTGTAGATGCTCAGCGCTCACTGGTACCAACCACAGGAAATCTGGTGTGGCGTTGTCATCAGGGGCGACTGACGACTATTAGTATACCTTGGCGACCGGAAGAATTTGACTTTCAGTTACACACGTTTGCTGAATGGAAACAGGCACACGATGCGCAGTCGAGTGTGTTGCCGTCGGTAGCAGCAATTTTAAAAAACACAGGATCGCCTTGCTGGCTCTCGTTTACAAATTAAAGTACACCCCGTTCATAAGCTTCCAGATTTTGGCAACCAACTGTCTGTTTCTCCCTGTACATCGACTTGAATTTAATGAGCTCATGAAAACGGGTGCCTTACAGACTACCCCGCAGCTGTGGTGTCCTGAGTCGTTATTGCCAGCCGCTACTGTCTGTCCGATCGTGATGTGTTTGGCAGCGACAGGCAAGTTTTTTCTTTCTTGTCGCCAGGGTCGCTTGGTTCCGAGGGGATGAGATACAACGGTGACTAATACTCAACGATTACCAATACTGAAGGGGTGCACACAGACTGAGAACCAAGCCTGCGATACCCGTCAGCTCTCACTTCCGGCAGAGAAAATGCTTTGCTTCTCTAATTGGCATATTGCCAATGGTACGATACAACACGCAGCGTTAGCACCATCATGGAGATGTCACTCATGGAATACCAGATGTACTAATGTAAGTAAGAGGGCACTTGGACCATTCTAACTGATAACGTCTCGCACCATATGCCGGAACGGACATGAAAAGTCAATGTACTTTGCTTCGTGAGCATCCGCACAGATTTGGATGAGCGAACCATATTCTCCCTTCATGAGGGTCCTTGAATTAAATTCATGCAATACGATCATGTCGTTTTCTCGAACTTTCCATGTCTGCGATTGTATATTCCCATGGGAGCTACTTCCCGAGAGAAACACAGAGGTGCCACTAGCTTTATCGAACAACCCCTGGCAACATTGTTATCCCGAATCCACACCCATGTGACACCATGAACGCAAGACAGGAAGAATGTTGGATATTCGTCTGCGCCCACCAAAACCTTAGATGGCGTGTCCTGGATACCATCATGAGAATGGGGCGACCTTTATCGTAGCGTGCTGGTGAGTGAACACTATTTTCTGCCATCGTCTCGGAGTACGAATTTATTTTGGTACATCACTTGCTTGCGCGCCCTCTTTTTTTTTTTTTTCGTGCGGCTAGCATGTTCATTGGGTTAGCAGAGTTGGCCGCTCGTGTGGTCACCGATCATACGTAAGTCTATTGCACCCGGCGTTCATTCCCAGCAAGGAATTCCCCCGACCCGCCCGCCTTGGTACACTGTCCCACAGTGGGCTGGGACCTGTAGCAGACGGGAGGTCGCATAGGAAGGGGCGTAGCTGATTCCTACCGGCGCCAGGGGACGTACAGTCGTCGGTACCGCTGACCTCTCTTCCATGACCCTTCCTCTATCTCTCGCCTATCAGATATGATCAATACTTACATAGGGATATGGTGCACACCACACTTCCTCAGAGCCGATTGGCTGTGTCGTGCCATACCACAACCTTATTCGGCGAACGTGAACGGGTATGATGAATCAATGAACTGGTGCGCTACTTGATTCGATTCGCGCCCACGGATTCCTGCGACCATATGAGAACCACGTCTCTGATCGTCTTGTCGGGACGACCTGCGAGGCTAGTGAACATTGTCCAGTTGCGGCGCCCGGACCGTTTGACGGTACGGCGACACGGATGCTGACTAAGCACGGGCACCCCTGACATTGTTGGGCCGAACAGCGGCGCTGATCGGTACCGATGATGATCCGTCGTGGGCGGGCGGTGGATGTTTTGGACGTGCGTGGGCCTGCGTGTAGGTAGGGTAGTACAAACCAACCTCACCGAGGGAACACACCGTCACCGTCACCGTCACCGGCCATCCCACCCCCCGCAGACGAGGCTGGACTTGCATGGATATGTTCAGACTCCATCGTGTGGTGTACAGCAGATAGTGGTTCATCAATGAAATTATTTCATTTTGTGTTATGTATTTTCCCGTAAGCGACGGCAGGTCACTGGCACCACTGGCTGGTCGGTGCACTTGCACACGCTATGCGAGATCACATAGCAGTCCGCTCTCAGGTTTCTGCCCCCCATCGCACTGCCAGTCTTTTCACTCATGACCAAATGTTTTGTACTTTGGGCGCTTTGCCTTCATTGGCGGAATACCTTGGATGTACCACCATCGTTACGCTCGTCTGAGATTTGGCGACCTCGTGCAAGAGGGGTAGCTAGTGATGATACCAACAGGTAGCGATATTGAACCTCTCATCAAAGTATATCGCTCTGAGCGCGTGGCATGGCAAGTACAAAGAAGCTTCGCTGCCCACCAATTTTTAGTCCCTCTTGTTCTTTTTTTTTGGCTGTCTATTTTCCAGGCTCTGGCTTGTTGATTCAAGGTCCGAACGTGTTCTTTGATGTCTTCTGTACTCCACAGGAGATGGCGACGGTCCTTTTCTGACCAACAATGTATCCAGCATACTAAGAATATTTCCGAGCCGATCCGTCGTCAACCATCCACGATGGACGCCTTGTACATCGTGAGGTAGTATACGGTATGCGCCATTCATACGACAGATGCCACGGTTCCCGAGAGTAGGTGAGACTCCCTTGTTGCTAACCAACGCGTGCCTTGTATTGCTTGGGTGACAGCAAAGTGGATTGATGCAGTCCCTCATACTTTGTCGCCCACCAGAACACACCGTCTCAGGGACAATGGTCGCGAAGATACATTTCTCTTCCTCGCCAATAGAGCTTGAAGTAAGCTGAAGTGAGACCTTCAGCCTGGACCAAAATTGCCGGATGGAGACGCCTTTTCGTGCCTTTGGCAAGATGTGTCAATCCTTGCCAAATTAGGGGCGACCAACAAGTCTAATGATCTTGAGATAGCCAGGTCTGGATTCCCGAGACGTGCACCCCGTTTCATACCGCTAGCTAGCTCGGCAACTGTGGAGCTGAGTCTACGGTCAAGCTGCGTTGACGATTCGATGTCCGTGACAGGTTTTACGAACCCTCGAAACATGTAACTCGACCAAAAATGGAGCGTTGAGGCCTACTCACAGGTACAAGTCAGTCTGGCATCTGAGGGAAAGAGTGACAGGTTGTGGCACAAATATCTTACAACTTCACCGCAGTCTGAATGCGTGACAGATGGGATTGGGGCGACCTTGTCGGCAAATACCATGCGAGATGGAGCGGCATCAATATAGCTGCGTCTGATGGATAGACATCGGCTACCGATCAACCACCACACGTCTTTCCGAAATAGCTCCATGCGGGCGCGCTGGCTAAACCACGGTGAACACTTACACCAACGGTATGCTAGATGCTGATTATGCACGCCCTGATGTATGACCCCCCATCTGGGTCTATGACAGCTAAAACAAAGGCTAGCGAGAGCCGGTGGCACGAACGCGCAACCGAAGAACATGCGAATCATGTCAGATAAACGACGAGTCGAGGTCGTCACCGTGTTGCGAGGTCCGCCGGTTGCTCGGCATCGGACAGAGGTTTCCCCTGAAGCAAAATGTGGTGTCGAACGTACCTAATTTAGAGGATTTGGAGAACTACTTGGAGGTGAGACCAGTCTGACAGAACTTATTTGATGCTACAAGGTTGAAACTCGCTGTCTGTCTGACGATAATGACAGTAGAAAACACCAGCATGCCGCGGGGCTGGGATCGAGGATAAGACGGTCCAATAAAGGGAACGAAGTGTTAGCGACCCGACGGGGCATTAAAGTCCCGAACGTCGTCGTGCAGGAACAGCGACTTGCCTGAGTGGACACGAACGAGCAGGAACAGGGAATGATGCATATGTACCAGGAAAACTTCAGGAAACATGAGGCAGTGGGTGTTAGCCGACGAGAGAAGCCATTGCCGGTGCGGAGGCAAAGAGAGAGAAGAGAAGTACGGAAAAGGAAAAGTGTGGCGGGAGTACAAGAGTGTCATGTGATCACGTGGACAGTGCAGGGACAGAGTTGCCAAATGGAGGCAAACGGCAAGTTTCGCGTGATCGAGTGATCCGTGTAAACTATCACCATCATCTTCCCATCCGATCCATACCGTATCCAATGAGTTTGCACGATCTAGTCTGGGCATGGAAGCCTTGTCTGCGCCTTATAACGCTTCTTTTGCCTGCACATGCCGTCTTTCGAGTAGACGCTTTACAACCTACCAGGACCCTGAAATTACCGTGTACGTGTATCATTCCCTATAAATCCATCCGCTCCAATTACTCGCCCCGTGTTCCCCCGCCGATACGCTCCTTGCACTCCCTCACCCCCGTCGCGACACCCTCTTCCAAATATGCCTCCTGCGAGATCGGGGAAACCCAAAGGTAACGACATAGACGGTGCGTCCCCATGTTTCACTTTCTATCACTACGCGCCCGTGGGTATTCATGGGATGACTTGTTCCATAGGCGCCCACCTAACTTGGGCCATACCAGTCGAGCCTGTTTCTCCTCAGAACATTGCCTTCGCCCCTAACGTTACCCCTGTCTCCTTCAATGATCCTCTCTCCGGTGCCAAGGTCAACTTTGATTCGATTTTGTCCTCATTTCCCGAATCCGAATGCTCCGCGCGCCGTCCGTCGCATGGTAAAAAGCGTGGGGATGACCACATTCCCCGCCCACCCAACGCCTTCATCTTGTTCCGCTCGTCCTTTATTAAAAGCCAGCTTGTCTCTACCGAGATCGAAACAAATCACAGCACGCTATCAAAGATCATTGGGCTCACCTGGCAGAACATGCCTCCCGATGAACGCCAGGTTTGGCATGCAAAGGCAAAGAAAGCACTTGAGGAGCATAGGAAGAAATGGCCGCAATACGCCTTCCGACCTTCCCACACGAAAGCTAGAGGAGCGACGGAGAAACGCAAGGTCCGGGAAGTAGAGCCCAAGGATATGAAGCGGTGTGCAAAGATCGCAGAGCTACTCGTCGAAGGCAAGAAGGGGGCAGAACTCGATGCCGCCATTCAAGAGTTCGATCGCACACACGTTCCTGAACTCGTCACCAGGTTCGATACGCCCATCACTGCCGGATCTTACCACAGGTCGTCCTCGGCACCCGTCGATGACTCCCAGTCCCAGAAAATGGCCAGTCCACCACCCGACCGTTGCGTCCGCTCGCTCAGCAGCCAACCCCCAGCAAGGCCTGCCAAGGAGTCAAAAGCGCCAACACCTCTCAGTGCTTCGCATAGCTGCCCCGATCTCTCGGGTATACATTCATTTGCTCCTCCGCCTGAATATTCGTTTTCTGCGGCATCTCAGCCTTCGTTTGTGAGTGCTCTCGATGTTACATGTTACCCTTGTCATCACAACTGTCATGCTCAGGATCTTGACCCCTTTGGGTTCGACGTCGCGTTCGGGGATTCAATATTGCCAGCGAACGTCGACCTTGGTGGCTACTCCGCCACAGCTGACCGAGTTCAAACATCTACGCTGTGTGTCGACCCCACTTATTGCGGCGACTGGACGCCTACCTCATCCCCGTTATCCAGCTATCCTGCGACGCCACAAACATCGTCTCCTCCGCCCGTTTTCGAATGTGCGCTAGAGTCCGATGCACTTATCCCAAACACGTTTTCTGCTACTTCGAGCCAGCTTCAGCCTTGTCAACTATATTCAGCTGGACTGCAATTTTTTGGCCCTGAGAATTCGCTCGCAGACTCTCTGTTCGCGCAACCCGATTTCAGTGCTTTCCAGAAAGACTCGTTTTCTTTCGATTGCTCGGAAAGACCTATACCAGGCGTAGGTGCCGATCCATCGATGTCTATCTTCTTGTCCGCGTTGTCCGCGTTCTGATACACACCGTTCGCATCACAACACCTCGTGTTCACCCGAACTTTTTTCTTCCCCCCTGGCACGTTTTTCTCACTCTTGGTTCGTTCCTCACCCGAACGCGCCATTTCTCATCAAGTTAACAGTTGTATTTTTACGGAATTCCCCACTTGTAAGTGTAACATAGGCCGACATCCCCCCATCGTTAGCAGGCGAAAGCCTATCTGTGATACGCACCCTTCTTCGTTCGTTGATACCACTGTATATAGTTATTCCTATCTAGCACAGTAGAGAGAGCCCATAGCTCCACCATCATCGGCACCACCTCCGGTCCCTCGTATTAGCTGCGATTTAATGAATGGTGAAGCGAAACGAGAAGATGCCGCTTTTCAGGAGTGCGTTGACACACCCACCGGTCTATGTCCGCGCCCGCACCACCGCTCACACGAGGTGGGGCGGCGTTCTCGCGGGTTAGAAGAGTGCACGCACTTACTGGCGGGTGCCCGGGTGGAACCGCAACGTCGTACCACTCTGCCTGCGTTACGCGATAACCGCTCGCGCTCTCCACCCCCCCTTCCGTGGCGCTGATGTGGCAGCATTACGGGAATGGGAAGCGTGCGAACAATTTAGAGTTTTGACACGGATCCTGATTTATTTTTATACCCTGAGTTTTTTTCTTTTTTTTCCCCCTTCAAATGCCTTGAAACGGCAAGCGGTTTAGCGGGGCGAGTGCGGAAGAAGCGAAAAAATAAATAAAAGAGAAAAAGTAAATCGTGAGCAAACGTGCATATAGCGTCTGTTCACCGCCGGTGGGAAGATAAGGATCGGGACCCTCCCCCCGATGGACTTATTCCGGACTGTGGGCCGCATATTTATTGCGAGACGAGCGTGTCGTGGGAATCGCTTTGCTGAGTGGACTTCTTTTACTGTTTTTGTGCCATTGACCCGTGTGTATGTATATATTTGTGTATATAACCGGGCGTCCGGTATAGCTTGGCGCCGCGGGTCATCGAGCGATGGAGACTCCGCCGAGGGTGTTTGGAAAAAAAAAAAAAAAAAGAGGGAACGACGACGTCAGTCTATCTATCCGCGCAACAACCTCTTTATGCCGAGGTGATGGCTCGTTCAGCGGGGTACACGGGGCACAGAAGTTCTCTTGACGCACGTCCCATGAGAACAGTAGACGATCACGAATGACAGTGATGTGGCGACGGTGATGACGTCTCTTCTTCGCTCCGACGCAGGTACCGCATGCCCCCAGAGCTTATTGGCGTTTTGTCAAACCTTGTGTGATGCGCGCTGTGTGCGTATGTATGGCTTGATCTTCGCCGCTCTTCCATGTGACCCGTATGATCGCGTGGAGTTGAGACAGGTGATGGATGACCAGACGGAAAAGTCACGTCCTGTGGGGGAGACGATGAATACCCGGCAGTGACACCCTGCCGTTGCCGTCGTCATCGTCGTTGCTCTTGTCATCTCGTGAACAGTTTCCCGTGTACGTGAGGATTCATTGTCCCATGGCTAGGTGCTGTTGGCACTCCAACTAAAGGACGGTACCAGGTAATTTGAAACGTAGAAGCCTCCCGACGTCCGATCGCGGGCACCCAACGATTGTTCCCCATAAATCCGGGGGACAAACAGCACGTGTCCAAGTCCACTTCATACCTAGCGTCATATCCGCCTCATACGGTTTTTTCTTTGCGGTTGCCGGGGGAGTAAAGGGGAGCCACTATCCCCATCGAAAAACGTTTCGACTTGGGTGGATGGATTGCGAGAGAAAGGTGCTCAATGAAAATGGAGGAATATGACTACTGTACCCGAACCGTCATTCGTGGCCCGATATTCACCTCGTTTTACGTGACGGCGCGTGTTGGATAATTGCGTCAGTTCGGTGGGCGAATCAACAGACGCTTTCTTTCCCCCCACAGGGCAGTGGGTAGCAAAGCAGGAGTGGCACGTCGACCTTCACCAAGGGCCAGGATTGAGTGGCGCGTTCTACTTCGAAAGAAAACGCCGTGGCAGATTCCGGGACGTCGTTCTCCGGAGCCTTTTCGAATCTCGTGTGCCT
>JBBPJW010000996.1:0-17160 GCA_038088935.1 Pulveroboletus aff. viridisquamosus
ATCAATGAAGGAGGACTTAGAAGAGACTCATGCCCATGCAACTAAGGGCCTAATTCTAAAAGGGTTGAGATCCAAAGAAGTGCTTAAAGCAAGATACAAAGTGATCAAGTCTGAAGAGACTTGACTACCCATACCTGCCCCTTATATATGGCCCAGGGTGGCACACAGACCATCTACACTAAGCCTACCCTAGACTACTACTATCTATGGACACCAATAGCAGTAAGGGCACACTATTAAATAAGAGAGGGACAAGCATGGAGCAAATATAAAAAAGTAAGGCAGTGGCCTTATGGATCAAGGGTAAAGAAGGGAAGAGAAGGGAAGACTTGTAATGAAAGATCAGGGTAAACATGAGGATGGGGATCTCTGCCATAGATGTGATGGGATTGTAGATAAGATTCAAGATCCATCAGATCTATAAAGATATATCTAGATCCTTGATAGAGAAGATCCAGGGCAGATCCCATGTCATGTGACCACTGACCATAAAGGTACTCATAAATAGTCAGACCCCAAGCTAGGGTTACCTGAAGAGGAGTATATCTCCCACAATCATGTGATGTAAAAGTGGTGGTTGCATAAAATGTGTAATATCAAGATATGGCTGGGATTTCTTGAAAGCAGGCTACATCCACCATATTATATACTGGATCTATAGCCTTCAGTTCCACCATGCACTAACCATTTTCATCTGAAGGGAAAAATTCCCCAAAAACAAATTGGCTAAACTTGTTGTTAATGCTGTTGTGAAGACTATGTCTGCCTTTGAGGGCAGTGGGGAGGGGTCATTATCTGAGCAGGGTTTCTTAAGGCCCTGCAATCTCTAGACATGTGTTTAAGTTTGTCATAGTTATAGTATGTAATTGGTAAACAAGTTGGCCAAGCATTCTGCTGGTTAATCTTCATAGGGGCACCATGGCCTAATTGAATGCTAACTGCAGTAAATCAAGGAGGAGAACAATACTGATTTTGAAAGTGGGGTTGAGAAGTGAAACAAGAAGGAGTGCCAGATGGTCTCATAGCTGGCCATTTGACTGTCATTTTTTCAAAGGTCCAGCTAACCTGTCTAAAATGGGCAAACATATTTAGATACTGCCTGTCATCTCCTCCTTGTAGGGCTACCTGTGAATAAACCCTGTAGTTGACAGCCTGCTTAAGTAACTCCACCACATGGCTGTCATCTACTTCTGCCTTTTTTCTGAGAAGGTCAAATTTGTTGAGGAAATTATCAATCTTCTTTTATTTTATTTTGCAGCTCAACTCATGTGGGCCAAGCTATCTCTCTGAATGTCTGCCTGATGTCCCTTCCATCCTGCCACATGTGTGCATTCTCCAAACTATTGTACTCTATTAGAGTTAAGGTTGCAAATTTATTAGCTAGACCTTTTATTCTTGATAAAACCACAATCATATGAAGGTGGTTGTCCTTTCACTCTTGTTTCCTAACCCAGACACATAGGGAAATCCACCACCTTTTCCACTTTCTTCTATCACCATTTCAAGATCCTGGATCAGCCACTTTTCTTGTAATGTTATTTTTTAACTAGAGTGACAACTCCAACATTTGGTCAATTAGTGCTGTAATATCAGCTTCCTTACCAGCCATAACTTGAATGAGGAATGGACTTCTTTAAGGATGTGACTGGCCTAAGTAAGCAATGTCAAGTTAATGCAAACTTTCTGCTTCTGCTGAACTTCTTCTTGCAATTCTCCTTGATAACCTGGATCCTTTTCTGTAATAAATGAGCAACAAGCATGTTACAGTGCCTTGCTACCTTGAACTTCCTTTGAAGTCTTTCTTTCTGCCTTATTCATCCAATAACACCTATGACAGTGAGTAGTTCTCTTGATAATTGCTAGTATTTTTTCCTGGGTAAATTTCTCTAGATATGCTTTATTTTCTTTTTGATCTGCAAGTCTTGCCTTGAAGTGGCCATATTTTATCAATTATTCTCTCTTCTTGACATATAGTTGACTTCTTCTGTAACAAAACTATAATAACATGCCCAATCTTGAGCCTTGATGGATGGTATAAAAGGAATGTAAGGAAGCCTTGAGCAAGTGTTATGCACACTGAGATAAACATGCCACAAGCTCATAAAGAAAAGAGTAAATTCAAAAGAGAAGCCTAGAGTTAACATCTATATAATACAAGTGCTCAAAGCTAGGGCTTTGAAATGCTAAGGCTACAGTTTATATATGCTATAGTAATGCACATGGACCAAGTCCCTAATGGGAGAATTTCAATACATATGGCACAGGAATCAAAAAAAAAAAAGCATATATAAGAACCATCAAGAGTTCAGCTTTCTAAGCAATGAAAAAGAAGAGAAGAGGATGGAGATTATACTAATACTACAGGGTCTGGAAGACATAAGGCTAACCCTATGCCCTAAGTTAGGTAACTTGTCACATGCCCTGATAAAATGAGAGATTAAATAACCATGTGGAGAAGATAAGATAAAGTCATGTGATTAAGAAAAGAAAAAGTGCATCATAATACCTTTGCCATTGCCACCAACACCTCTGCCTATGCATTGGGTGGTATTTTCCTGCAGACTGATTTGAATGAAGACTGGCATTCCTGTTCCTATCTTTCCCAGACATTTTCCACTGCTAAGCAGAACTACAACATCTATGATTACAAACTCCTTGTGATTATTCATGCCCTTAAACCCTGGCAACAATATCTCCAGGGCTCTTTTTATATTGTGCAGGTCTTTACTGATCACAAAAACCTTACCTACTTCTGCATCCCCCAAACTCTCAACTATTAACAAGCCCACTGGCTTCTTGATCTTGCCAACTTCAACATCCAGCTGCATTATGTCACTGGATTATCCCTTGCTGGTCCTGATGCTCTCTCCTGTTAACTGGACCTCTGCCCCACTAATATCTTGGATAACATCTTGGTCACTGTCCTGCCTAAGTATCTCTTCTGTCATGTAATTAACACAATGCTTTCTATGCATATCTGCAAATATGTAGAAACCAACCCTCTTTGCCTGTCCCTTCTTCACAAGTGGGATAACCCCATAACCCCTGACCTTTATAAACATGTCACTAACTGAAAGTTGCATGACAACCTCCTCACTTTTCAAGACTGTGTTTATGTTCCTGTAGATAAATCCCTTTATCAATCCATTCTCTGCTGCTGCCATGACCATTCCCTTGCCAGCTACCTTGGTTATTTCAAAACTCTCCAGCTTGTCCAACAAGAGTTCTGATGGCCAGATATGGCCACCTATTGTTATGCACCACTCTAAGTGCAAGCTAAACCTCATAGAACTGGTGAGTAGTAAAGGCCCATGGCAATAACAATATAAGCTTTTAAGACTAGAGCTCCTAACTAGGCAAAGAAAGGGAATTGAGTGGAACTCCCCATATAAACAAGTTAATGTTACAAGAGGATTAGACTGGAGAAACCCCAAGTCCATGCCATCCTGTATATATATTGCCAGAGGGCATAGCCCTATATACAGGATAACTAATCTACTATCTGTGTAAACCAATAGCAGTAAAGACTCTTGCTGATAAATAAGAAGCATAGGGTAGAGGGTAATAAGTAAGGCAACAGCCTCACAGATCAAGAGATGTAGAAGAGGAATCACAACCATGAGGATGTGGGAGAATGGAAAGAAAGCATACTCATAAGGTGGATATAAATATGGCCAGATAGCCATAAGATCAAGAAAATTACCATCTAGATCTCTGCCACAGATCAATTCTAATCTAGATCCATTAGATCAGATATCATTATAATCAATCTAGATCTCATTATAATCAATCTAGATCTCATTTGAGATCTGCCACATCATGTGACCAATACTTATATGGGGAAAATACTCTGAATAAGAACCAAACCTAAACCTAGAATTATCCTTGTTTTGGCATTAAAGTCTCACAATCACATGATAAGATCATCAGTGTTTGCTGAGTGCATAATACCTATGCCCACCATTTTGTTGAAAATTGCACCACCTGCCAACAAAACAAAGTCAATACCCATTCCTTCATCCCCACTCTTTTTCCTATTAAATCCACTGCCACTTGCCCCTTTCAGATGGTCTCTTGTGACCTTATTACTGATCTCCCAATCTCTGATAACTTTGATTCCCTGTTGGTCATGGTTAACCACAGGCTTATGAAGGGGGTAATTCTCTGCCCCACCAAGAAAACCACTATAGCTGAGGATATTGCTACTCTCTTTTTTCATAAAGTATACCTACAATTTGGTCTTTACAACAAGATCATCTCAAATAAAGGCCTCCAATTTGCCTTAGCCTTTACTAAGGAGCTTGGTAAACTTTTTAACTATAACCTTTTCCTCTTTATCATGTACTATCTCCAATCTAATGGGAAAACTGAGCAAGTTAATCAGGAATTCAAAACCTACCTCCACATCTTTTGCAGAGCTAACCCTTTCAAATGGGCAGAACAAATCTCCCATGTAAAATTTATCCACAATTACCACCCCCACTTAGTCACCAATCAATTTCTGTTCTATCTTATGATGAAATATAAACCCTGCACTCTTCCTTTGGTGATCCCTGAAACCCCCATGCCCACAGTCACTAATAGACTAAAGAATCTGACAGCAGCTAGAGACAAGGCTCTTGCAGCTCATGATCTCACCTGCCAAACTATAACATCCTGTATTTACTTCAAGTTTACCTCTTTCATCAAAGGGTCTAAAGTCTGGCTAAAAGCCAGAAATCTCAAATGCTCCATTGTCAATCCCAAGTTCACACCCAAACATGAAGGTCCCTTTACCATTACAGAGGTACTATCTTCTATTATGTACTGCCTCCACCTCCCCACTTCTTGGAAGATCCACCCAGTTTTTCATGCTTTGTTATTATTGCTGAAACAGGTGACTACCCGTTACTCCTTGATACTTGAGTTCTCCTTGGTGGACGCTCCTTGTCTATCCTTGATAACTGCTAGGGCTTTTGTGCTAGTGGCCCCTAACTAGGCAATGTAGAAAAAGGATAAGTTCTGGGCCCTTGTATAAACCCTAGCCAGCAGTACTGAAGGGATCAGACTGTATAATCAGCTGAGAGGTCAAGAGAGCAAGACTGAGGAAACCTCAGCTTGCACCCCCTGCCTTATATATTGTAAAGATCTGTGCACAGACCAAGTACAAAGGGTCTACCCTAATTAGTGCTATCTGTGGTCACCAATAGCTAAAGTAGCTCTTGCCTCTAAATAGATATATAAGGGAGAACATGGGGCGGCAATGAGGAGTGAGGCAGTGGCCTTATGGATCAAGGGTTAGGAATGGAAGAGAAGCCACACCATGAGGATGTGGGAGAATGGAAGCGCACAGGAATAGGTTAATGAAAGTAGCAAGGCTACCTAATGGCCAAGGAGATCCAATCTGGATCTCTGCCACAGATCAGATCCTAATCTAGATCATAAGATCAGATGTCATTGGAAGATCTGGATCTCATCTGAGATCTGCCACATCATGTGACCAATACCTTTTGTGCAGGGGAATACTCTGATATAAGGACTTATCCTTAGCCTAGGGTTTGCCTTATTAGGCAACTCGTTCGCATGATCACATGCAACTGATCATGTGACCAGTGCATCTCGTGCTCTACAGTTCCCATGGTCACATGCGACCGTCGTGTTAGGCTTGAGCCATAACAATAAGTGGCACATCTGGCCTGAAGAATCATCATTTTGATATCTAGATCCTTAAGAGAATTATTAAGGGTGAAAACATCTTGAACTTTTTCAACAGAAGATGGCCTAAAAGGGGTCAAGGAGAGGGGATACTAAATGAAAACCAGTGAAACTGATCTATCTTGACCAAAGGAGCCCAGCTCAGGAACTCCACTTTTTTTAAGATAACCATTGCTAACATCAACAACAGCAACTACCATCCATTGTAAGCAGTTGGCACAATAAATTGTGACTATCTGCTTGAGTTGCAAATGTACAACATAGTGCCTGGAAAAAACATACTCCCAGAGACTGCTATTGTATGCAGTGTTCAGAAGGCCAGTAACTTCCTCTTTACTGTAATCTTCAACTTCAGGCATCTTGAGATTCTCTGATAGCAATTCCAGTGAAACTGGGAAATTATCCTCAGAAAAGTCCAGCAATGAAACTCTACTTTCATCAATAAACTCCTGGGAAGAGCTACTGAACTCTAATTGAGAAGAAGGGATCAGCTTCTTGAGAAAAAGACCCATATCTTGCAGATATGAGACTGGGTAGATTGTATTGCCTATAATTCTAAGTAACCAGGGTAGGATAATAACTTGATCTGGCAAGAAATTCTGTTCAGGAATAGAAGCCAGAATATTGGACTCTTCTTGTAACTTAGAGACTACTATATTTTTATTATTTGAGTCCTCTGAAACCTATTAGATAAAAATCCTCTGAGATCAATCAGGAAGTAACTGCAAATCTGTGAGACTTTCTTTATCTATGTCTTCAACCTGGGTTTCTTGACTCTAAATATCCCTAGATAAAGAGATTGTTGGAGACCAGGCCAAATAGCATATATAGACATGCCCACTTTTATCTACAGTCACTTTATTTCCTTTTCTGGACTACTGCTATATTAACACACATGCTCCTTTCCATTGCCCTCCAGTCTATTACTATTAACTGGAGGTAAGCTCATATTCATTACTTACAGTAGATATAACATACTCACAACATGTACAGGCTAACTGCCTGAACCTATAGGTATATAAATATTATAGTCCATTACTATTGACTGGAGGCTAACTGCCCAAACCTATAGTCCAGTGTACCCTTCCAATAGATTATAAGCCCTGTATAGTGCAATATCCTCCAATCCAATATGCAGCAGATAGCCTATCCATGATGAAACAGTAGAAAGACTTAGACCTGCAGTGTTTTCTAGAGATAAAACCACTATTACTCCCAATTCACCCACCAGTTGGCTACATTCTTCACAACCACACAGACCATCATCCCACAGCTCATTACACTCCAGAGCATCAACTCAATACTTTCTGGATGATTTATTGAACTCTAAGGATAAAACCCATTTTACTCTCAAATGGAGCATTGACCTATCAAAATATGCTCACCTATTTTACCTCAAACCAAAGCTGACAGAAACCAACTATGCCACATGGACAGGGATTATCCAACATGCCCTAAAGACTGTCAAACTCCACAATTACCTTGACTCCCAGTTTATCAAACCATCTGGTCACATACTAGAAATCCAATGGTACCCTGCTCACTGGCAGAAAGCAAATCTATTTTTCAGCTTGATACTTACAGCAGTGATAACAGAGGAAGTGCAGAACCAACTAGGATATCTACCCACAGCAGCAGAGATCTGGGATGGAGCATGCCAGCTATATGTGGGCACTACTGCCACAGACTAAACCATGTCCATAACATTACTAGCCACTATCTGATATACAAATGAAGAGGATCTAGCAGCACACAATGCAAAAATGAAGTCATATCATCATAACCTTATCCTAATGATTAAAGACATTGATGACCACCTATTCACCTGCTTTCTATGCATTTCCATGCCAAACACATGAAATTATGTCTTTGCTGGCCTACCAGCACACTATACTTTGTCTGAAGTTGAACACCACATCTGGGAGGAACATGGAGTATGCACAAGTTAGAATGCCAAATCTAGCTTCCAAGGCACCCACTCTAGATCAAACAAGAGCAGATGCAACCAGAAACCTATCCCTGGCCAACCATACTGCAACAACTGTGAAATCCCAGGTCATTAAATCAAAGACTGCTGGTTAAAAGAAGGGAACAAGCATTGAAAACAGAAGGTGAAGGAAGAAGAGTCAAAAGATTTGAAAGATTCAAAGCACAAAAAGGGAGAGGCAAAAGACAATGCCAAATCCAAATTGAAAGGCAAATAAGTGAACCAAGCCATAACCAACCCCAAGAAAAGCAAAAATAAATCAGATAATTATTCACCAGACTCAGACCCTGTTAGCAATTCCACAGGCAACTCCACCCACTCCTGATTTAGCTAGATACTGGATAGTGGTTCAATCAACCACAGATCAATGGCTAGATTAGTTTAGATCTAGTGAAGTATGAAGTGGTGAAGGTGTGAAATGTGAAATTGTGAAGATGTGACATGGTGAAATTGTGAAGGTGTGGCATGGTCATGTGATGTGAAGGTGTGAAGAGTCAAAGGAAAATGCAACAGAGTGAAAAATGAAATAAAAGGGAAAATATGCATTATAACATGTTGGTCAAAATTACAACAGAAGGGAGGTTAAAAGAAGCACTAAGTAAAGAGTAGCCCTGCAAGGGAAATGCCTGGCATTGTTCTGAAGAGATAAAGTTGGCAGGATAGCTAATAAGATATAACACATCAAGTAAAAGAGAGAGATTAAAAGAAACATTAAGCAGAACATGGCCCTTTAAGAGAATAACATCCGGAGTAATTCTGGAGTGACAGAGTTAACAGGGTAGTTAATGAGGTGTAATGATATTTAGCAGGCAAGAAAGGCTAAAATCAAGAGGGACATAGCTTTTAAGGGGACAATATCTGAAGTTGATTTAAAGAAATAGAGATAATATAATTATTGGCAGGATATAACAAGTGAACTACAATCAAAGCCATGGTTGAGGGGTTTTAATAACACTTAAACAGGCATGCTATGGAAATTACAGTGACTTCAAAAACCATTGCAATGCTTGTTAATTATGGTATAATGTTTATTCATGATAGTAAAATGTAACTATTGCATTGACTAAAACAAATAGGGCTAGGGCTTGTGCTGGCACTAATGGGTATGATCTGGGCTTGTGCTAAGAGGCCTTTGAACTATTTGAACTAGAGGCCAGGGAACTAGGCAAGAGAATAGTAGAGAAGAGTTAAGGACTTGTATAAAGTACAAGGCTTAAGTGCACAAGACTGGAAAAACCCAGGGTTGAACTTAGACCTTTATATATGCTACAAAATGGTGCACAGATCATATGAGTCTGGCCCACCCTAAACTATTATATAGTAAGCTATCCAATGACATAAAGGGAGTAGGGACCTAGAAATACATGAGGCCAGAGTAAGGCAATGACATCAAGATCTAGAAGATTCTAGACAATAATATGTGAAAGAGTAACAATATGAAGGTGTGACAATGTGAGGAGTCAAAATAAAATGTGAATAATGGAAAAATGAAGAGAAAAATAAAAGTGCATTATAACAAATAGCTCTCTATTTTACCATGACAGCTACAATTTTTGGTTGTCTATTCAACATATTAGTATATGATAGTTCCATTCTACTTTAATATGTTGTTCATTTTTTTACAGTATCTGTTATGATCTTAGCTTGATAACAAGAGCAGCAAGACAGCGAATAAGAGAGGAACACTGCCTATCCTTTAAACTGGGCTAAACAAGAGTAAAAAAGGACTTGGAAGTGCTTAAGACTGGGAAAACCACTTAGAGAAGCCAAGAAAGACTATATTACAAGTGTTATGATTTGCACTACTTCTTGGCCAACTTTCTAAGCAATCTAAGACTTTCTTTTTAGCATAGGTTTTCTTTCCATTGTTACTATCTGTTAAACACTAAGTATACTCTGAATCTTCTCTGAAATGCTTTAAAGAAATGGTCAAACATTGGCTTTATCTTATGTCATGTGCCTTTGTGTTATATTCTGCATTTCAAATTCAAATCCAATCCAACTTCTACTTGGTTTTCCATACTCAGTGCTTGCCAGTAGGCTATACTAGTTCCTGATTCTTTCCCATCTAACTCTGGCCTTTCTGCTACTACTCCATCCCACTCCAGTTATGCTCATGCTTTTCCTGCACTAGTAACACTATAGCTGTTCTGATCCTCCATTTTCTTTCTACTCTATTCCATTTTTAGCTTTGTCTTATTTTCAGTCACTTAGTACAACTTAGTTTCTACTTTATCCTCTCTGGACTATTTTACTTCAACTCTGCACTTTCTTTTACTCTTGTTTCTTTCATGTTCCTGTTTTAACTCTTGTATGTTCTTGTTATCTTTAGTTTCAGACTAACATACCTTGATGCTGTCATTGCTGACAACTTCATTTATTTTCAAGATATATTGGCACCTGTTCTCACTTCTGAGACAACTTTAATCTTATCTCTTCTTCTTGCTTAGATTCTTTGCTATTTTAGAACTATAAGCACTGTAACTCCTGTATAGTACTGTAGTTTGAATATTAATGAAAACACCCCCATTTTGAGTTCATTCTCACTCTGATTAAGCTTTCAAGCTCATTCTCTGAACCTCTGGTTCACTCTGGAGTAACTCCAGGCCTTAATGGAATATTTAAGGAAATCCTAAGGGCTTGTTCTCATTATAACTAGGCTTGATACTTTTTATCTTGCCAGTCCTTCATATTAAGCCATGAGAACACTCTTCTCTCTTTTTCTGACCTCTTTATAAATTGGAACATCAGGTTGTGTGAGAGTACACCACATAAAATAAAGCCAAGTCTTCTCCAACCCAAGGAAAGCTTTCTTCAACCTTCCAGAATTTCCAGACTTTTTTGAAAGCCCCTGGAGCTATGCCCTTACCTACAGGTTGAGCATTATTAGTAGGCTTAATCAAGGAGTTTGTTCTGAAGCTCTCTCTTACTATTACCCTGAATTCTAATAGTATCTTGCATCTAGAGTTTACCCTCCCTAGTCTCCCTATAGCCTAGCAGCATGCTTGGCTTAGAAAATTCTTTAGCACCACCAGGATTAGACCTAACAGTAAAGCAACTAGATTGTTATAAGTTATGACTTTAAGTAGTTTTAACACTATCTTACCTTGGCCTTATGTATTTCTAGGTCCCTGCTCTTTGTTATGTACCTTCCTTGGTGCTTCTATATATAATACAGACTAGCAAGTGGCAGTAATAACAACAACATCAAGAGGGCTTTTGTGCTAGTGGCCTCAAACTAGGTGGTAAATGAATGAAAGTGAGTCAAGGCCCAATGAGGATACAAACACCACATTGAATGGGGACTAGCACCAGTTAAGGCCTAGTAACAGAAGTAGTTAAGACTTAGTTGTCCCAAGTCTCTCCCTATCCCTTATATATTTTCTACAAGTACAGGAATGGTAACTACTATCTATGAACCAATAGCAGTAAGTATGTAGAGCTAATAAATAAAGAAGCATGGGGCAAAGGGTAGAGATAAGGCAGTGGCCTCACAAATCAAGGGATATGGAGAAGAAGTATAAAAATAGAAAGGAAGCATATAATATTGGTGGATATGAATATGGTCAGGCCATTACAAGGCTAAGAAAATCCCCATCTGGATCTCTGCCATAGATCAATTCTAATCTAGATTTATCAGATTATATATTATTGACATTAATCTAGATCTTATCTGAGATTTGCCATATCATGTGACCAATACTATATATGGGGAAATACTCTGATAAAAAATCAAATCTATGCCTAGGGTTAACCTTGTTTAGGCAAGTGAGTCTCATAGTCATGTGACAAGACCATTAGTGTTCCATTACATGTATAATACTCTTCTTTTGCTATTGGATAGCTTACTATATAGTAGTTTAGAGTAGGCCAGACTTACATGGTCTGTACCCATCTCTGTAGCATATATAAGGGGTTGAGTCCAAGCCTGGATTTTTCCAGTCTTGCATACTTGAGCCTTTGCTTTATACAAGTTCTTAACTCTTTTTTCTATATTTTCTCTTGCCTAGTTCCCTGGCCTCTAGTTCAAAGGCCTCTAGCACAAGCCCAGATGCACCCATTGGTGCCAGCCCAAGCCCAAGCCCCTTTTGATAGTTAATTGCAATAGTTACATTTCAGATTTCTTTAGAACTTATTCCCTCTTTTTTCTTTTTTCACATATATTCTTGTTTGTCTAATCCAATCCTATTTATTTTAGTCACATCTGACCAAATCATCCTCTTCAAATCCTTCACAGTACAATGTTGGTACTTCAGAGCAAAGGCCAACCTGCTTTTTCTATGAATAGCAGAGAAAAGAGATTTTTTTTTCTTTACCACAGCTTTTAAAGAAGCTTTCTTGAGGGTATTTCTAAATGTTTGTGGGCAGACAGGAGTGCTGACAATAGAATTGATGAAATGAGTGGCCTGAACTGCATTATTGGCCTTTTCAGTAAGAATTTGTTAAACAGTAGTATACTTGTTGGTAAATGAAAGTTTTGAAGAATAACCACCATGATGATTTTCCTACAGGGAAGATCAAGAGAGACAAGTGAGATGATATTATCTCTTTAAGCAGCAGAAAAATATTTTATAATGGAAATGAGGGAATTTATTTGTGATGATAGAGTTTATATATGCTGCAGGCTGATTAGTGACATAATAGTGACATAATATATTACTTACCTAAGATATATAATCATTTTACAGCACTTCAGGGTCCAATATATGTAATGGGAATTCAAAGTTAAAAAACTGTTTCAATGAGTTGTTATTTTCATATGGTTGCCATGTTACCATAACATAAACAAATGCCTTAATCATTGGACCAATAGAAAGCCAAGAGCAAGTACTACATTTTATATACTTATAGCCTAGCATAATAATTAGTAATTATTAATAGCCATTAGCCATTGGATTTAGTGCAAAACATGCAAATATTGGAATAGTTTTTTGAGCCACTGTATATGGTGAATTGAGTTCAGAGTCAGCACAGGTCAGAGGGACTGGAAGCTGTGAAGATAAGCTTGAGAATATTGGCATGTTTAATTCAAATGAGCAGAATAAGATATAACTCAATATCCAGTCAATTAACAGATTGTGACAGGCAAGCCAGTTATGTTCTAGAACAAGAAAACTAGATTTATCCAACAGAGTGACATAAAATGTCATTAAAGTGATATTACCAGTGTTAAAACAAACAGAAAGATCAATGGTATTGATAATTATAGAATTAGTAAAACATAACTATTGCATTATTAAACAAAAAGAGCTAGGGCTTGTGCTAGAGGCCTTCTAACTAGAGGCCAAGGAACTAGGCAAGAGGAAAACTGAGAAAAAGTCTAGAACTTGTATAAAGTACAAGGCTCAAGTACACAAGACTGGAAAAATCCAGGCTTGAACTTAATCCCTTATATGCTACAGAATGGTGCACAGATTATGTAAGTCTGGCCTACCCTAAACTATTGTACAGTAAGCTACCCAATGGCATAAAGAAAGCAGGGATCTAAAAATGTTATAATGCATATTTTTATTCTCTTTATTTTTCTCATCTTTTTACTTTTACTCTTCACATTATCACATCATGTGACCATGATAACCCTTACCATTTCACTCCTTTACATCTTCACATCTTACTCTTTTACATATTACAGGTCTAGACAGGTCTAGGCCTTGATATCATATCTTATTGTTGTTATGCTAGGCCCAGATAGGGACAGGTGTAGACCTTGCTGTGGGTGAAATGGGAGAAGCAAACCAAAGGTAAGCTTCAAGATGAGTAAAGGTGAAAAATGAAGTGTTGCACCTTAGTGGTACCAGCTACACTTCCAGGGGTGTGCTAAAATCAGATGCTGATGATCCTCAGGTTAAGTGCCTGGACACAAACAGTAAATTCCAAGTATATGGGTACAGGGCAAGTGGAGGTGCAAGGACTGTGAGGTAATTGCAAGGTAGAAGTAGCATAAAGAAAAAGAGGACAGGAAGTACACTACTTTATAGTACAGTTAATAGAGTTGAAGCGGAGATAGAATGAGTAATCATGCTGATGAATGATGAATAAGATATCTGTGTGGAAATGGATGGAAAGAGATAGAATGATTAGGAGTCAGCTAATTAAGAGATAGAAGGCCTGGGCAAAGGGCATAACAAAGAAGTGGTCTAGACAAGGCTAGAGTGCAAGAAGAGCAGAATCTATAGTGGAAAGTGAACAAGAAAGCACCTGAGGTGCAAGAAGAGCAGAAGCTATGATAAGAGAAAAAAGGAAAAATGTAACAATTGTAGCCTTATGTCTTGCCTCAAGTATTTCTAGATGCCTGCTCCTTTATCACCATTGGATGGCTTACTGTACAATAGTTTAGGGTAAGCCAGACCTACATGGTCTGTGTGCATATCTGTAGCATATATAAAGGGTCAGTGCTACAGCCTGGATTTTCCAGTCTTGTGTACTTAAGTCTTGTGCTTTATACAAGTTCCTTGACTCTTTCTTTACTATTCTCTTGCCTAGTTCTCTGGACTCTAGCTCAAAAGTCCTCTAGCTTAAGCACTAAGTAGTTAGCATCCTCCAGTTATTTAAAGTTATAGCTCAATATAAAGAATGCATTTCAAAAAATACATAAGGTCAATATAAGGCAGTAATATCAAGTTCTAGAAGGTTCTAGACCTGTAATATGTAAAGGAGTGAAAATGTGAAGAGATAATATGTGATATGGTAAAAGAGTGGAGTGGTAAGGTTTACCAGGATCATGTAATGTAACAATGTAAAGATTTAAAGAAAAGTAAAAATAATGGAAAGGTAAAAAGAAAAAGAAAAGTGCATCATAACAATTAAAAGTGCCATTGAAAAGTTGGAGCTGCAACAGAGGAACAGAATAGGTCAGAAGGTTATAGGTACTAACTAATTTAATATTTACAAAGCAATCTGAAAAACAACCCTCTGCATCTTCCACTCTATTTTCCAGCTTGAAAAAGTCAAAGAGAAAATTAGCTACCACCTCTAGTTCTGCTAAATCTTCTGCCCTTTCAAACAAGATTTGTCTTCCAAGCTCAGAAAGAATGGTTAACTTACTACTGAAGAATGAAAATAACACTTTGACAATAATTTCTGTATGTTCTGTGGGAACACTGACACAGTCAAAAACTGCCCTAAGTCTACCTTTAAGGCAGCTAAGGCTTGTGCCACCAAGACCTCTGCTCTGGAAGCCAAACCAGAGGCCTTCACTGAGATAAGAAAATAGTCCACAATCTCTATAACTCCATATGGGCTAAAGGTTGCATTGATCCTTTTCATTCTTTACAGAAAATCAGACTTAATATGTCCACTCTTTTGGAGGATTTGAATGGGTCAAATGGTTTTTCTTGGTGGCTGATTTCAGACCTGCACTTCCAATAGTGGGCATTGAGAGTCTGGGCAAGTTGGCAGAGTTCATAAAGGAGGGGGGAGCTTTTCAATGTAGGAAATATTGTTTTTAATGCAATCTAATAAACCATTATAAAAATAGTGTTAGAGAGTATCTTTTCTATAATCTTAAACTTATGAAGCAACTCTATTAAATTCAACAAAATACTTATTGATTCACTAATAGTTTTTCATTGTTAGCTAATCTAGTTGGTGCTCAGCATCTTCAACTGGATCATATGGTCCAAAATTGGTCTAAAGTTCTTGGACAAACTTCTTGTAGCTGTTCATCCAGAGTAGACATAAGTTAGAGTTATGATATCTCATATTTCAAATTCAATTCTGACCTGGCTTCTACTTGGCTTTCTGCACTCAGTGCTTGCCAATAGACTATTTATGCATCTCCAGCTCTTCTGCTACTACTTTATTTCACTTCAGTTATACTCATGCTTTTCCTACACTAGCCATACTATAGCTGCTCCAACCCTCCATTTTATCTCCACTCTATTCTGTTTCAGCTTTGTCTCATTTTCAGTCATTTAGTACAACTTCATTTCTATCTTGTCCTCTTTAGAGTATTTCACTTCACCTCTGCACTCTTTTCCAGTCTTGTTCCTATCATGTTTCTATTTTGCCTCTTGCATCTTCTCACCACCTTTCAGTTTCAGACTAACATGCTTTGACACTATCATTGCTTGTAGCAGGTTCTTCCTGCCCTGGCCTTGATACTTGAATACCTGGTGGATACCCTATCCTTTCTAGAGAACTGGTGAGGCTTTTGTACTAGTGGCCCCTAACTAGGCTTGATAGTAGTTAGTGAGACCTAGGCTCTTGCTATAAACCAGGGGTGTTACCTCAAGAGAGCTCAAAGGGGATCAAGCTGAGAGATCAGGAGTATAAGCTTAGCCTAAGGTACAAGAGGATAAGACTGGGTTTCCCCAAGCTCACACTCCCTGCCTTATATATTGCAGGTGTCCATGCACAGACTAAGTACAGGGAGCCTACCCTAAGGATGCTATCTATGGTCACCAATAGCATAAGTAGCTCCTAGACCCTAGGTAATAGATAAGGGAGAACATGCATGGGGCATGTGATAGGAGTGAGGCAGTGGCCTCACAGATACAGGATGGAGAAGAGGAATCATACCACGAGAATGTGGGAGAATGAAAGGGAAGCGCACAGGCTTACAAATATGAATACAGCATGGCTGCCATAAGGCCAAGGAGATCCCATCTGGATCTCTGCCACAGATCTGCTGATCTCAATCTCATCTAAGATCTGCCACATCAGTGATCCAATCCCTGTGCATGGAAACTTTGAATAGGACTTAGACCTTAGCCTAGGGTTTCCTTGATAAGGAAGCTCATTCACACAATCACATGCTCCTGGCACATGACCAGTCATATCACATGCTCTACAGTTCCCATGGTCATGTGAGACTGTCATGTTAGGTTGTCATCATAACATTGCTGACATCTTCATTTATTTCTAAGATGCACTGGCATCTGCCCTCACTTCTGAAACAACTCCAGTCTTATCTCCTCTTCTCATTTAGATCTTTTTACTACTCCAGAACTATAAGTACTATAACTTCTATATGGTACTGTAGTTTGAATATTGTTATACACTGGCACTACTTAGCTAGGGGCTATTTTTCATTCTTACCCTAAGCTAATATCTTTACTATTTACTGTCTTTGACTACTTTCTTTGATCTGATCTTATCTGATCTTATATCTTATCATGCCATAAGAATGGGTCTAGCCTGATCTAGCCTTTGTACCTTATATAGCATAGTCTTTTATCTTATTGTAGTCTAGACTTTCTCTAATATTATGGCCTAGTCCTCTGATGTTATACCTTACCTTTGCCTTGCTTTCTTTTACTAATTACTCTCTATTTGCCATTGGTTTCTATTTAGTTTCCCATTGCCCTATTTCCTTATTTAGCCTTGTTTTCTGTATACCAGCTATCTTATGTCTTTCTTATGGCCTGGTCCATGCATATTTTGCAGCAATATATAGAGGGGCAAGGGCATAGACTGGTTTTCCAGTCTAGAGCACTTGTTTACTTGTTTACCTTGTTTCCTAGTGCCTTCTCTAGGCT
>JBBPJW010000997.1:0-17159 GCA_038088935.1 Pulveroboletus aff. viridisquamosus
CGAGAAGTACGATGACATTCCCGTTGAAGCTACTGGTGCCGGAGTACCTGAACCAGTCACTGCTTTCACGAACCCACCACTGGACCCAGTCCTCCTCGAGAATATTTCCTTCGCTCGTTACACTACGCCGACCCCAGTTCAAAAGTATTCCATTCCCATTGTTGCTGCCGTCAGAGACTTGATGGCCTGCGCTCAGGTGAGTCCCCAGTTTACTCTGTTGCAAGGATTGTCAGCTAACATATCCTGAAGACGGGCTCGGGAAAAACGGGAGGTTTTCTCTTCCCTATCTTATCAGCGTCCTTTGAGTCTGGGCCACGTGCCCCACCTGCTGAAACACCCCAAATGGGCTATTCACGCACCCGCAAAGCCTATCCTACTGCCCTAATTTTGGCTCCCACTCGTGAGCTAGTTAGCCAAATTCATGATGAAGCCCGCAAATTCGCTTATCGGTCGTGGGTCCGCCCCGCCGTTGTTTATGGAGGTGCCGATATCAACCAACAACTTCGTCAGATCGAACGTGGATGTGATTTGCTCAGTGCCACACCTGGGCGTCTTGTGGATTTGATCGAGCGCGGCCGTATCAGCTTGGCAAATATTCGTTACCTCGTGCTAGACGAGGCTGATCGTATGCTAGACATGGGATTCGAACCCCAGATCAGGCGCATTGTCCAAGGCGAAGACATGCCTAGCACCCAGGATCGTCAAACTCTCATGTTTAGCGCAACCTTCCCTCGCGACATTCAGATGCTTGCTCGGGACTTCTTGAAGGACTATATTTTCCTCTCTGTCGGACGTGTGGGATCCACTTCGGAAAATATCACGCAGAAGATCGAGTACGTTGAAGACCATGACAAACGCTCTGTCTTGCTCGACCTCCTTGCATCCGAACCTCCAGGTGGTCTAACCCTCGTTTTTGTTGAGACTAAGAGGATGGCCGACATGCTTTCCGACTTCCTTATGACAAATCGTCTTCCTGCCACGTCCATCCATGGCGACCGTTCTCAGCGTGAACGTGAAACGGCGCTACAAACTTTCCGCACTGGACGGACTCCTATTCTCGTCGCTACTGCTGTCGCCGCCCGTGGTCTCGATATTCCCAATGTTACCCACGTTATCAACTACGATCTACCCTCTGACATCGATGATTATGTGCATCGTATTGGTCGTACTGGTCGTGCGGGCAACACGGGTGTCTCCACTGCGTTCTTCAACCGTGGTAACAAGAACATTGTTAGGGACCTAGTGGAACTACTCCGTGAAGCTAATCAGGACATTCCCTCCTGGTTGGAGTCCGTGGCCCAGGAGACAACCTTTGGTGGCAGTTACCGCGGTCGTGGTCGTGGTGGCGGTAGGGGTCGTGGAGGTAATCGCGATTATCGCCAATCCAATGGCTCATATAGTGGTGGCGGTGGGTATGGTGGGTACAGTGGTAGAGGAGGATATGGAGGACCATCTTATGGTGGTTATGGTGGAGGGAATAACTATGGCAATGGTGGATCCAACTGGTGGTAAGAAGAACACTGCAAGACTTGACGCAACTATCGTCGTTTACTCTTCCCTTCTACGTGGTCCCTCAAGCACTTGATAATTGACCCGGTCTTTCCTCGTTTTAGCTGTCTGTTTCACGCTTTCTTTAAACCGCTTGAACCTTTTGCGCTGCTCTTTCGATTGGATTTGTCTCGTTGCACCTGCTCATCACGAACTATACGGCCTATCTAATCCCGTCTGTGTTTCTATTATCATTGGCGCGTCTGTCTTCTCACCTTCTACTCCTCATCCTACCATGCGTCACCATCACCTCACCCCGCATTATAGATAGACGTAAACGGCGGGCCGTAGACCATGAGCAGCTACACATCCTACCCCCCAGTGTCGGTCTTTCGTTTCGCGATACCCCATCATTTATTGGCATTGCGATTCGCAAGTCGGACATTATTTTTGATATCCCCTCATAGCATCACGAGACACTATTAACTGTTAGAGCATCGCATATCCTGTACCGTACTCCTTTCTCTTATTCGACGGCAATACTTCTAGCACTAGAACTTGTGTAAATTTGTGATAATCCGGAATGTCATCTGCACTTGTTCTACTAGTGGCACAGAGGATCTCACGACAAAGCCAACGCGAAGCCACATCTCTCTAGCACAAGTTACACGTCAGCTCTTGTTTCTTCGCCACTTCGTTCCCTGCAGACGGATCAGACAACGCTGTACTTTCCAGAAAACTTTTCATAGAGTCTTGCGACGATGCACCACCAGGGTTCTTCGCCCACTTTTGATGCACCTGAATTTCCGCCGTTGAGGAGGTTCAAGCCGTTACCTAAACGCAGACGCACATCCGACGTTGTTGTACAGGTTTCTGAGCCCGACAACCTCGTTCAACCCATGGCCGACCTTCTTGGTGGTGCAGAATCCCTTGCAGAGGAACTCATCGCACGTGCCGACTCCTTTTCATCTCAAATGGCTTTGCAGTCCTATTATTCCTCCGTGCTCGGTGGTGGTGATGCCACACCGGGGGTTGAGGGCGAAGTTTTTGATGGGAATCTCTCAGGATCTTTCCCTCAGACCTTTGATCTGAGCGCTGTATACCAGCGATTTGCTGAGGGACTAGGATCAGGAAAGCAGGATGAGGATCATAGCGAAGGTGATTACACCGACCATCTGCAACAGCCGGGAAATACAAAGAAAAGGAAGGTTCCAGCTAATATGTCTGGGTCTGCGAGTGGGAGGGAGGTGAGCCTGTCACTCAGTGTAGAAGAAGATACGGGCGACAGTTTGCCGTCCACGGGGAGGAGGTCGGATCAAGATCTCGATACTCCCGCTGCTCCCCTCTCTTCGATGCCTCAGCTACCGAGGAAAGGCAAGATCAGTCCATCGACCCTCGCAGGCTTGCAACACAAGGAACTACTCAAGCACAGAAAACGTCAGCTCGCAGCTGTTCTTGGTGCCTTGTCACTTGGAGATGCGCTTGCGCTCGATCAGGCACTCTCTACACACCTACCCTTCGTTAGCACCATGTTCAACTTTGACTCTGCTCCCTCGAAAGTACGCCTCTCTCGTCGACGATGTCCTCGGTTGGCACGTGCTGCTGCGGCGCAGGCGTCCGCTCGCAGGCCTTCTGAAAAAGGGGTTTCATTCCCGGTCACGCAATTCACGTTCACGTTCCCCAGTGCGAGTGAGTGATGATCTCATGTTCCCTGCTGACGGTAGAGCTTGATCACCTCGGCCCTTATCTCAGCCTCTGATCGCCTTATTGCGACGAAGGAAGAGGTGCTGGCACTCCGTTCACGCTTCGAAGCAGAGCTTGCGCGACAAGCGGCCAAAGCAGCCAAAGCGGCCGCGGAAGCAAAACAAGCTGCCCTTGCTGCTAGTAGAGCTCCTCGGACAAAACGATCGGGCAAAGTCCAGCCCTCCTCGCCAGACCCATCAGCGGACCCTTTAGAATTGTCCCCATCAGGGAAAAGTCGCGGAGGCAAGAAGAAAAAGCGTAATGCGCTCTCCGTTGCATCAAACCCGCATCACCGTAACAATTACGTCCCTTCTCGACTTCCTCCTTCTGGGCATGTCAACTCAGTCCAGGCCACTCTAAACGCGCAAAACTTATTTGGCCTTCGACCTCTTCGATTTCTGTCTGCAGAGCTCCCCTCTCGCAGGCAAAAAAGGGAGGTGGCGGGACCCAGAGCGCAGCTAGTCGATCCCGTGGACGAGTGGATCTGTCCACGGTGCGAGTATTCGCTGTTCTATGGTGACGGGTCGGAGTACCGTCGTGCGATTCGGGACCGCAAACAGATTCTTCGCAGGCGCAGGCGAGCGCAGGAACGTGCGGCGGGCGGACTCGGCACCACAAAGAACCCTGCCAAGGCAATTTCGGACGAAGATGGAAACGATGACGGTGACCAGTCGGCCATCCGAAGCGCGGCTGGTGGGGGCAAAGCGAACGAGTGGGGAGAGGGGCCAGATAAGAGGAGGCTGCAGGGACAGGACCATTTTCAGTCGGGATAGCGCGCTCTGCTGATCGCACGGCTACTGGTTGTCTCGGTGTCCCGCCCACGTCGAGCATGATGAAGGAGTTGCAATTGTCGTCGTCATCATCATTTCGCACTTTTATCTAATAGGCGGACATTTGGATAGGATGACACCCGCGTGTTGGTCATATATCTGGCAGTCTGGTTGGTGAGGTTGACGAGTTCTGTGGGCGGTTTCGTGGTCGTTTCTCCGAGGTCGTTATTATTAACTTCTGTCGACTGGCTGCTTGCAGTGCGGCCTCCTCGCGGGCTGGTAGCGAGTCTGAGTCGATCAAGGGTTCGCTTTCGGCGTGAGTGATACCGTAGAGACTTCCACACCCGTCGCCTACAGTTTATACCTTCCCGGATGGACTGGCGATCAATCGCAATCAGCCTCCGGTTCCACTGGCATCGTCACCTAGCCAAATTACCTGTTAGCCGTTGACATCTGACAGCGGAAACAAATACTTGCAGTCTGTGTTCAAGTGCTTCAGCACCCCCGCCGCTCGTCTTTGATGCTGTCCCCATAACCGACAGTCACCGCTGGCAACCCAGCAGCGCCGAGGCTGGCAAGTCGACTTGTAGAATGTGAGGATCTGGTCGCCGTCCGGCCCTGATACTTCCTTTCCTTTGATGCGGCAGGTCTGACTCCGTGCGGCGCACGCTGGCATGCTCCAAGTTTTCGCAGCCATGTTGACCGCGAGGGGCGGAACCGCTTGCTGTCCTGGTTCATCGTTGCGTTCCAAAGCTAATCATTAACTCCCTTTGATGCTGATCTCTTCTCTCGCTCATTGTTCATTTCGGATTTATAGCTAGCCTCGTGTCAAGCATCCCAGAAACTCCTAACGCGCGCTCGCGTTCCTGGTTTGCACGCCTCATCTTTGTCCCTGCGATATCGCCACGCATAAAAGCACGTACGGTCGCCGTGTTTCCAGTAGCAATCCACCCCTGCGTTGTACAGGCTACATGTATCATCATCAGCAAACAGGTTCTTCTTATGACTATCCGTCATATCCCACTACCCCATTCGACCATACAGCGCCCCCTGCCCAAGCTTCGGCACGGGCCGTACGTTCAAACACGTCCCAGAACCAGTCTCCCCAACAGCAAACAGGTTTTCAACCATCAGCTTCCTATGCGTCCTCTACTACCTTCCCATCTACTCCATACAGCATCTCTTCCGCCCATGCCCAACAGTGGCAACAAGAGCCTTGGGGGTCTCAACAATACGCACAGTCGTTTACCTCCCAGCCAATGCAGACGGAGATGACGTACACCTCCACTGCTGCTCGACCGGACGCACCTGGCCCCGTGTCCACGCCAGACACGCGAAGCTTCCCTCCGAGCAGTCTGCCACCACCGCATGAACCCCGAAGGCAGGATGGCGGGTATTCACAATCGCTTCCCGCCGGTTCACACAACTCCTCTCCGCCGCGGGCCAGACGGCGGGAAAAAGACTCACCCGTCATTGCCCCCGCTGTCGCCCCTGGTTCTGGTCCAGACTTTATCAAGGTAACCACACAAGACCCTTTAAAGCCTGCCTTTTCCGACAGTTCATTTTCCTCAGATGCAAGAATCATATCGACTTATCATGGATAACGCTAATAACATGGTAGCGAGTGGAACGTTTAGTGCCGGCCGGTCGCCACCGGTGGAAAGCGTAGAACGGATGCTGCAGTCCGCGAACTATGGCATGCAGCTACTTCAATCTGCGATCACGCAATCAAATCCCGATGCTCGGCCCAGCGCGAGTATCGGTGACAAGGACGCTCCTGCGTCAAAACGACAGGTAAATGAGTGCCGCGGGTTCGGCTTGGTGACGGCACAGATGGGTTGATCACGATTTTTTCCCCCTGCCTGGCGCACAGAAGGGGGATGAACATGCGCAAGAGGGCCAAACGTGTCTCGGATGCAACGCGACATCAACGCCTGAATGGCGTCGTGGACCACTCGGTAAGCCCTCTCTGGTCCTCTTATCCCCGGTCGCATGTGTGCTGACGGAGTAAATACAGGCCCGAGAACCCTGTGTAATGCCTGTGGCCTCGTGTATGCAAAACTAGTACGTCACAGGGGATCTTCACATGAACTCGTTGGACTCTGACGTCTATTTTCCAAAATCGTAGTTGAAGAAGAGGGCACGAGGAGAAGCACGATCACGCGCCGGCGATCATGGAGGCCAGAGCTCACAGCATGCCGTGGAGGAATCGAATGCGTTGTCTAGCGGTGGAAGCGAGGACGAGGAGGGATCGTATGGGTCGCAGGAACGCAGGAGCGACTTTGGCGACCACGGGAGGAGGGGGTAGACTTTGTTGCGTAAAATCCGTCAGCGTTCTCATATGTGCCATGTGGAGGCTTGCCCCCGACGGTGATTATGGACTCGACTTGGTTGTAGTGTGCGTGTATCTAGGAGGGTTGGGAGACAAGACGTTGGTCGAGTTGGTTAATTTTAAGTGTCTCCGGTAACGTGCAAAGAGTGGGTTCCGAGCAGTGAAAGGTCTGCTGTAAGTCACAATGCAGCGTTTCGCAAAGCTTATCGGAGCGATCTTCACAGGATCAGGCACTTTGACAACGCCAAGTCCGGGTATCTCAGTAACGAGTACGCGACTGGGGATGAAAGCGGTGTCATATCAAAAAGCTAACCTTGAGAGGCGGACGTACGCGCATACGTAAGTCATTCAGTCCTGGATATCGGGAATGCGACCGTCTCAGGGCGGGCCACTGAAAGGGCGTACCGTCCTGTGGACAAAGTTAGGTTGCGTCGAGGACGTCATAACCCTGGATTTATTGAATCGACCGTCCAGGGACTCATACCACCCGCGCTGGGCATTCCTGCCGATTTATTCGGCAGCCAGATGCCTGAGCGAGATCGGATGGCGTATCCATCCCCGCTGTGCCCGCGCTTCCCCTTGGTCTCCCATTCCCTCGACCTCATGGTGGCCCAGGTGCTTTTCATGCCGTTTACGAGGCGCAATTTTACGCACCCTCTGTGCAATGTCCTCACCCGGCCAAGATACGGCGCAAGCATGCTGTGTGCAACAAGCGAAGATGGACGCGTATGGTATATGCCTGTAGGATCCGTTATGAATGCCACGTACACAAGGGCAGCGGCCAGCGAGGTCATCTTGGGATGCAGCGATCGCGCGGAGTTCGATGCGCCTCCGCCATTCAGCTGGATGTACCTTGGAGAAGTCCGTATGTTCCATCAGTTCAATATCCGCTCAGTCGAGATTCTAGCGCTCCACTACCATCGGGGACTGACGAAACACCCCATCTTCTTCAAGTAATCAGCTGCCATGTATGAATTCGTGTCAAGAGGCCACAGTGTGGTTGTCATCGAATAGGCTGGTTTCCCTTTTTCTTTGTCTCCTTTTTTTTTTTTTTTTTTTTGCAAATTGAACGTATCAGGCCGCAAGGGACGTGCATGCATGTCAGGTGCCAAGGATCTATCCCACACTGGCAACGCAAATGCTACGAAGCTTTCCAGTGCGTGATGGCCCCCAAGCTCAGGCCACGGTGACCGCAAAAAGGAGTGAGGCTGTCCTAGGAGAATGAAAGTTGCGCGGTGAACGCCAGTGGTGAGGTGCGTGCAAGCAAGCATCCTTCCAGGTTGCTAGGGACGTGTCAGCTCGCACTTATTGTTTTCCACGTTACGTTACCGTTTCTTTTTCATCTTTCAACAGGAAGGGTATCTCCGTCGAGGCACTGCCTTAAAAAGAGGGGGCCTGCAACGCTTTTTGAGTTGAAGATAGGGTGCATGTTCGCGACCTGGGCGGGTCGGCAACTGGCTGTCGTAACAAACCGTAAGGTCACGCCCACCAAATCACGATTGGATCAGACGGCTTGACGCCCAGGTTGGGGTTGACGGCCAAGGTGGCAGTAAGCTACTGACTTACACGACGTCGCCTACCGGTTCAGTAAGGAGCTGAGGTTGAGGGTCCAAACAGTTATTCTAGTCGGCACCACCTAAGCGAACCATACCTCGATACAAAATAGGCAGGGTCCGCAGAGGCGGACTGATCCTGATCAAGATCCATTGCCTGGTGCCTATTATTCTGTGTCGTCCAGAGTAGCGGTGGCGTGCGCCTCAATGTTTATTTTTTGCCCGGCCACAAGCCGTCGAAGTTTACGTTCAGCTCCAAGCATAGGGGAGAGCTATCATTTACAGATTTGAGTCCAATACAATGGAAATGTTCATTTGGCAGGTTCGGATCAAGAGTTTACGAGCGTCCAGACCGACTTGTGGTTTATCACATACGGGATGCGGTAACGTCGTACGCTTTATATACGTAGCTATTTATCATTATGAGAACTTCTGACTGGATCCCTGGGCTCCTGACTCACTCGTGGGCACTCATTCCCCTATACAACGCTTGGCTACCGGACCATCCGATGCGAGTCATGGTCGTTGGCCCGTAGAGAGAAGATTTCCGTGAGATTGATTCCTAAGTTCTGATGATGCGCACTTCCGACGTGATGAGAGTCATGTACTCGATGTATTCCTAAATTTCTTCAATTTTATTGTCTTCATCGTCCAAATCTTCGTGCATCTCCACTGAGGTGGCTGTCAAGCCAATTCGGTCGTCAGCACCCTCGGGGCCTTCTGCACCCTTTATGAGTTGCACCAGACGTTCGATGTGTTCGGAGACCTTAACCATGCAGTAGAGTCTGGAGCCTCGGGAATGATCTCACTGTACAAAAGATCACGGCTTACCTTGTCGTCTATCTCTTCTAGGTGTGCTGCGCGAATGACTTCATACACACCATTAGCCCGCAAGAAATCGCGACCCCAGCGCGTGGTGCATAACAAAAGCAGTGTTTCAACATGAGCCAGACGCAGTGCCGGATCTCGCTCCCTCTTCTTGTTTGGAGGCAGAAACTGCAGAGCGAGGGGTAGTTTTTCTTGGTCCTGGGAATGAATAATGAGAAACGACGGATGCCCATGCGTGGCGGACTCACCTCGAGATCCAATTCTTCAGGGCCAGCAAGGGGAAGCAGAATGTACGGCAGCGCATCGATACCTGGTGCAGCCGTAGTGGACGGCGGAGCAGTAACCTCCTCCGTATCGGGATGTAATATAGCTTGATGCGCAGAGGTATGAAAAGCGCAGTTCCTCCGGATAACGAAAGTGCGTAAGCTACGTTTAGGGTCGACGGTCAAACTCACTTTATGGTAGAAGCCGCGCCGCTTCTTCGAATTGGATCTGTATGTTCAGTGAACGGCACGAACTTGGAAAGTGGATATTCAAGTGCACTCTCGGGCTTCATCGCATCGCGAGGTATCGGAGTCAAAAAAAAGAGCCTGCCTGTAGGTGACTACGATAACGAAAGCGCCACATGAGACAGTGGTGGCACAAGAAATGAGTTCTCCACGATTACTCACTGCGCTAATATTAGCAAATACGCTAGATAAGAAATGAAGATATCCTTTTCGCGTTTGCTTCGAGTTTGAACTGGAATTCGAGGAGGCTCCTTGGACAAACGCCTCCAAAAGAAGTGGTAATGCATGGACTTGCTGTGGGTCTATCAAGGAGTACGGCACAGGGGTGGAACATGTGCCCGACCTCGATTGTATTGGATGGTATGAGATAGGGGAGGTGGTCGAACTCAATGGAACGACCTGGATCTGTAGAGATAGCAGAGCGATGCATACTGAAGATGAGATAGTGAGATTTGATAAAAGCATCGACGCCAGATCTGCGAGGATTGCATCCGGATTCTGGCAGTGATGATAGTATTCCTGAATCAAGCAAAAGGGGAGCAACATACCAAGATATATGATACTAAGAATGTAAGAAAGGGTGCGTCGGTTAAAGTAGTGACAATGAGGGGTGAATCCGAGAGATTCACAAGTGCACGAAAGGCATCATGCGAGATAGGCTGTCATCAGGGTCATGTGGGCGTTCTAACCAGTGCATGGAGATCCAAACCAGCTGGTCTCGACAAAGAAGTTTCAAGTCGTGAATGACATTCGCGCCTTGGGGATTCTGTAATCCCCCTCCAACCTGGAGACCTTGGAAGAAGATATTCCGATGTGGAGCTTCTCTTGGAGTCTGGCCAAGAAGGTTGGACAGCGCTATTTGGCGCACAGAAGGGTTTCTATCTCTCAGAAATTGCAGCAACTACTGCGACCGTCAGTGTCGTATCGTATCACATATGTTTTATGAGACTGGCCTCGTTAAGCTGGTCTTCCATGGTCTCACCCGTCCACCAGTTTCCCGCGGGATGCCCTAACCGGCCGTTTGTTTACATAATCAGCAAGTGCATCACCGCCGTCGTCAAAGCCAATTACTCGTAACGCGTCCATCGACGAGCATTTGTTGTGCGTCTTCGAGCTCGCCGTCGGTCAGTTTTCAACTTTTACAGACGTGCTGCATTTCCAGAGAGCAGAACTCAAGGTGTTGCTCTATGTAGAATTCAGCATTGGCGGCGACGACAACTTGGACGCCGGCATGACAGGCTACAACATTACGCGCTCTGCGGAAGAAGTATTGGACAAGTATGAGTCTGAACCTCCTTCTTTCTCCATCCACCTCTATCCGGAATACTGGACACTTAATAATGGTCCAAAGTTCCTCTACAACAACCCTGTCGCGGTAAGCCGGGATGGACCTAGTCTTACTTTGTCAGCCAACGTTCATCATTTCTAGTCCTTGTTGGATGACGTACGAGCACACCGCATACCGGTGGACTATCTCGAACTGTTTGACTTGGCCCATGTGCCTTTCTATGATGGTATGTCATGACTCCGTAGAAGTTCCCGACCGTACAACTCAATTTGTTGTTATCAGGCTGCATGTTGGTAGAACTTCTTGACTATCGCCCAAAGAAAGCAAAGGATCCACCGCTAGAGAAGCCCGAAAAGAGTCGTGTGACACTTCATCCGAACAACGAGACCCTATGGGCAGACCTGTGTCTGATGAATCAGCGGACAGGCTCCAGACTAACGGACCCCCAGATTCTCGAAGTAGAGGCACAAATACTGGTACGTGTTGTCTGTTCGATTGCCTGCAGAGCTGATATGGTTCTGTAGCTCCACACGTCCCCTCCTCTTTGCCTGAATCCTGATCCCCATCTCACTCGCATTGCCAATCACACACTCAGAGTGTCTACACCGTCCATTCCAGTATCCTTGAAGCGGAAAATCGCTGCAATCACGCAGGAGGAGGACGAGTCTGAAAGGGCAAGACGTGCGAAGATTATACAATACATGAACCCAAGATTGAACCGCTCACACATCGCGAGGTATGTCGTTTACTGGATTTTCCTTTGCACCTTGGTGGACCAGCGATGTCAGCTACCCAATATTGGACGTTATGAAACGGGTGAAAGAAACTCGACAGGCAGAGGCCCAAGCAATGCTAGCAAAGGCAGTAGCAAACCCGCCCAATCGTTCAACCCCTGCGCCCACCACTCAATCTACCGCCGCTCAACCATCACATGCCACCAACGCCCAGGTATCTGTTTCTACTTCACAAGCCCCTATTAATACTTCGAAGCCGAGACAAATCAAGAAGGAACCTGGCGGAAGCCCATACCCCAACACACCCGAAAACCCGCGGTCAACTGCGACTCCGGTCCCTCATCCCGTTGTCAATCAACTTCAGACTCAGCCGCCCATGAGATCGCCCCCTGTACATTCTCGCTCACCCGCCCCTTCGAACACGTCGTATCAGCAACACTCAGTTGGTACACCGATTTCTACCGGTTCGCCTGCACAACGTGGCTATACCCAGTCTCCCCGTCCACCCTCATCCCAAGCTCCTCGTCCACATTCTTCCCCCCTTGCTGGCGGTTCACAGCTCCCTGCATCTGATCATCGTGCAAATGCTCCTGGAGTCCACTTCATTCAGGTGGCACCTAGCATCGGTCATTCCAAACCTTCAACACCACAGCTCGGTTATTCGACGCAGGCTCCGCTACCACCGCAGCAAGCGGCTGCTCAGCCTCATCCCCAACAGGCACAGCAACCCCCTGTACTATCTCCTCAAACACAAGCTGCACACCCAAATATTGACATGCATTATTATGCACAGATGCAGCAACTACAACGAATAAGCCAGGTAGCCCAAGCCCAAGTTCAAGTGCAATCCCAAAGTCAGTTACCAACGCAAATTAGCCAAGCTGCTCAACACCCCGCCATATACAATTTTACGCAGCTCCGGCCCATGAATGCACAGGGAAACCCGCATCAACAAATCACACCGCATATACCCCAAAATCAACAACAGAACATTGGCACTCAGGGTCAGATGGTGGACGGCCAGCAGCAATGGATGGTACAACGTGCCATGTATAGTTATCCGGTTGGTTTCGGGATGACAGCTAGCGGCAGGTTGCAGGCCCAATATCATGCTGCTTGGGCTGCAAGCGGAATGGCACGCATGCCCAACAGTCAGATACCGGGGATGCAGCCTGGGCACCCACAGGTGTCAATGGCTCAGGGAAAGGCGGCGCAGGCGGGTGTACAAGGGCGGTGAGAGGGGTCGGATACTGACGACCTTTCCACCGTTTCTCTTCTCTTTGTAGTCGGGATGTGCCTTTGGACCTCTAGTGTATTTTTTTAACGTTCAATGGCTCGGAGCGCACCGTGTGTAGTGTCGTCGGATCTGCTGATCAGCCAAGATAAGGACGTTACCAGATCTGTTAAAAAACTGCTTATGCTAGTTCCGCTCTTGACTACCAACCATGTCCAGGCCAATTGGTACGCCACATTGATGTCGTAGATCAGGGGCACTGACCATCCTTGTGAAAGCTTTGTTGTCCGTCTATGACAAAACCGGGCTGGTCGAGCTCGCAGAGAGACTCAGCGCGTTGGGTGTCCGACTCCTGGGTTCGGGAGGCACCGCAAAAAAGATCAGAGAAGCAAACGTCAAAATCGAGCGCGTCCTTTCATCCTTTCATCCCTACGGATGATCTAATCATATACACCCAGGGATGTCTCCAGCATCACCAATGCACCCGAAATGCTGGGTGGACGCGTGAAGACGCTTCATCCTGCCGTCCATGGAGGTACTTGCTCTCGTTCGTTATTCATGCTCAGTCTGATACACACTCTGTACTTCAAGGTATTCTTGCCCGTGCAATTCCATCCGACGAGCGTGACTTGGCAGACCAGTCCATCTCCAAGATTTCCATTGTCGTCTGCAATCTCTATCCCTTTTCCGCCACTATCTCAACACCTGGTTGTACACTCACGGAAGCCGTCGAGGAGATCGATATCGGGGGCGTCACCCTTCTCAGGGCAGCAGCCAAGAACCACGAGCGGGTGTGTGTGCTATCTGATCCAGCGGATTATGACGCGTTCCTGGAGGCATGGGGCAAAGGCGGCGTGAGTCAAGCATTGCGGAACCGTCTGGCGCTTAAGGCGTTTGAGATGACTGCCAAGTACGACGACGCAATCAGCGGCTACTTTAGAGAGCAATATGCGTCAACTCTCGAGAACTACCCGTTGCAGAGAGTGGTACTACGATATGGCGCCAATCCACATCAAAAGCCGTCACAAGCGTTTGTAACTGAGGGTGATTTGCCTTTCAAGGGTGTGTGCCTCGTGATCTCGTTGGGTAGTGGTGTACATTTCACGTTTCCAATATAGTTTTATGTGGATCCCCCGGGTACATTAATCTCCTGGACGCACTCAACTCGTTTGCATTGGTGAAGGAACTTCAAGAAGCGTTGAATCTCCCTGGGGCTGCTTCGTTCAAGCACGTTTCTCCTGCCGGTGCCGCGGTGGGTGTCGAGTTGAGTGAGACTGAAAAGCAGGTGTATGAAGTTGAAGATTTGAAGGAGCCACTTACGGCACTCGCTTGCGCATATGCCCGAGCGCGCGGTCTGTCTCTCGAACGGAAAGAGACAATGTCGCAGATCTGACCGACGTTCACGTAGGTGCGGATCGTATGTCCTCATTTGGCGATTTCATTGCGTTGTCTGCACCATGCGACCTCGCTACCGCGAAGATCATTTCCAGAGAGGTTTCCGATGGTGTGATCGCTCCAGGCTACGAACCAAAAGCGCTCGACGTGTTGAAGAAGAAAAAAGCTGGAAAATATTGTATCCTCGAGGTAACCTCTATTCCTTCATCACTTTCTCTTCCGACGTCATTGATCCTGCGAGAAGATGGATCCGACTTACACGCCTCCCGAACTCGAGACGCGCCAAGTGTACGGCATCAGCTTGCAACAGCGCAGAAATGATGCCAAAATCGACACAACGCTCTTTTCCAACATTGTCACCGAAAACAAAGAGGCAAGTTCCATTATGTCTTTCAGCACCACAGACGTGTGTCGTTGACCACTCGATAACGGTCGACACAGCTCTCCTCCAAAGCATTGACAGATTTGATTGTCGCCACGCTCGCATTGAAATACACTCAGTCCAACAGCGTTGCATATGCTAAAAACGGCGCCATAGTTGGTCTGGGAGCGGGCCAACAATCTCGCATCCACTGTACTCGACTTGCGGGGGGTAAGGTCGACCTTTGGTGGCTCCGTCATCACCCGCGCGTCCTCGCGCTCTCGTTCAAGAAAGGCGTCAAACGGGCTGAGAAAGCGAACGCGATCGACCTGTTTGTGAGCGGAGAAATTCTCGAGGGTAGCGAGAAGGGACAGTGGGAGGACCAATTCGAGACTGTGCCTGCAGCATTTACCGAGGAGGAGCGAAAGGCATGGGCGAACCAGTTGGATGGGGTGGCGTGCTCGAGCGATGCGTTCTTCCCGTTTGCTGACAATGTCCATCGGGCTAGGAAGAGCGGGGTGAGGTACCTTGCTGCACCAAGCGGAAGTGTGATGGATGGCGAGTGTATCAAGGCGGCGAATGAGCACGGGATGGTGTTCTGCCACACATCTCTCAGGCTTTTCCACCACTGACTAGACAATCGTTGAAAAAGGCACGGGGTTATGTTTATGTATTAGCTGATCTTTGTTCCCTCAGGCCCTGTTTGGTAGATTGAAATTCCATTCTCAATGTTGAGCTCAGTTTAGAAAGTATCAATGGATAACATCATTGATACTAGTGTTAAATATGAGGAACATGTTTAAAATATTGCAGCAATAATTGATGTAACTGTTGCTGTCATTGAGTAACATGCTAGATTTGTCCTGATCTGCACAAGAAAAAAACCAGAGCTTTATCATACATCTGTACTTGCTGGTAAAGCATAACCAATTGAGCTTCTTACATGCCATTTAAAGCAGATCTGATACAAACCCTGTGCATGCTAATGTATTCATATAGCATGTGAATAGCCTTTATCAAATGGGCCATGAAAGTATGTCATGACCATGAGTACTCTTCTGCTTTTTCACTTCTAGTGACTTCAAAAACTGGCTCTGTTTTAATTTCATTTTTACTTTTTCTTTATTTTCACCCACTTTGTACTATTCACTTTGACTCTTCATATATCACATCATGTGACTATGGTAACCCTCACCATTTCACTCTTTCACATCTTCACACAATCACATTCTAGAACAGCCTAGACCACAATATTATTGTCTAGCAGTTATCATATGGTACTGCTGAGGTACTTGCTTCTTTACTGCCATTGGTCTGCTTACTGTAGCATAGTTTAGGGCAGACCCTAGTTACATGGTCTGTACACTCTTTTGTAGCATATATAAAGGGCTGGCACAAGCTGGGATAACCCAGTCTTGTGCACTTGAGCTATCCAGCTTTATATAAGGCACTTGACTCTTTCTTCATTATCTTTTTGCCTAGTTTTCAGTGGTCCTAGAACAAAACCACTGCTTGTCAGTGCTCACCAGGTTTAGCATTGAGACATAAGGATAGGACAGCAAGAAGCCATTTCAGTTTGCACTTCTTTAAATCTCAGCCCTTTCAAAGCTTAGCTTGTAGTTGCACAAGCTTCAAGTCTCTTCCAAGTCCTCCTTATCATTTCCATCTTTGATTGCTTCTCTTCAGAGCCTTCATAGGAGTTGTTTTTCATGTTCCTTTTCTTCTCTCAGTGTCTAGGTTTAGTCTCTGGGATCCAGAGTCATAATACATATAGTGGCTTAAAAAACTGTTCCAATATTTACATGTTTTGCACTAAATGCAATGGCTATTAATAACTACTGATTATCATGCTAGGCTATGAGTATATGAAATGCAGTACTTGCTTTTGGCTTCTATTGGTCCAATGATCAAAGCATTTGATTATGTTTTAGTAACATGGCAACCATATCAAAATAACAACTTAATAGAACAGTTTTTTGACTTTGAATTTCCATTACATATATTGGACCCTGAAGTACTGTAAGATGATTATATATCTTAGGTAAGTAATATATTATGTTACTCTTATGTCACTAATTAGCCTGCAGCACATATAAACCTTACCATCACAAATAAATCCACTTATTTCTATTATAGAACATTTTTCTGCTGCTCAAAGTAATAATATTATCTCTCTTGTCTCTCTTGATTTTTCCTGTAGAAAAATTGCATCTCAAACTGATCTATGAAAGTCTACTATGGCTCAGGTCCTTCAGGAAATCCAATCAGAGAAGGAAAATCATCATGGTGATTGTCCTTTAAAACTTTCTTCTATCAACAAGCATGCTATTATTCAACAAATTCTTACTGGAAAGGCCAGTAATGCAGTTCAGGCCACTCATTTCATCAATTCTATTGTCAGTACTCCTGTCTGCTCACAAACAGTCAGAAATACCCTTAAAAAAGCTTCTCTAAAAGCTGTGGTAAAAAACAAAAACCTCTTCTCTTTACTATTCATAGAAAAAGCAGGTTGGCCTTTGCTCTGAAGTACCAGCATTGGACTGTGAAGGACTGAAAGAGGGTAATTTGGTCAAATGAGACTAAAATAAATAGAATTAAATCAGATAAACAAGAATATGTGTGAAAAAAGAAAAAAGAGGGGACAAAAGAATGGCAGCCTAGAGAAGGCACTAGGAAACAAGGTAAACAAGTAAACAAGTACTATAGACTGGAAAATCAGTCTATGTCCTTGCCTCTTTATATATTGCTACAAGATGTGCATGGACCAGGCCATAAGGAATACATGAGGTAGCTGGTATACAGAGAACAATGCTAAATAAGAAAATAGGGCAAAGGGAAACTAAATAGGAACCAATGGCAAATAGGGAGTAATTAGTAAAAGAAAGCAAGGCAAAGGTAAGGTATGACAGCAGAGGGCTAGGCCA
>JBBPJW010000998.1:0-17156 GCA_038088935.1 Pulveroboletus aff. viridisquamosus
CACCGCTCCTCCTCGCTCCCCTCAGTCCATTGCTGTTCTGTTGACTGGAGGCGAGCTCACCCTCGTGACTCATTATAGATACTCCATACTTACTACATGTACAGGCTAATTGCCTCAACCTATAAATACATAAATATATAGTCCATTACTGTTAACTGGAGCCTTAATTGCCTCAACCTACTGTATAGTTTACCGCGCCTTCCAACAAATACTCATAATCATGCTGCCCGTCCCTTGACCGCTTAGTCACCCTTGGAAACGACAAATGGGAAATAGCACAGTCAATACCTCCCGTGCGCTGTCCTCATGTGCGAACGCATGGAGTCCGGACGGGAATATTTCTTCCCGCATTCCGGGCAAGCGGCAGACACGCCGACATGCGTGCCAACATGGCGTCTAAAGGCGTCTCTGCGGTACCTCACACCGCAGAATCCGCTTTCCGACACCCATAGACAGTCCAATCTCCGTTCCGCAGGCCCCTGCACGTCGTGCACTTGGGCCAGATGGGTGATTAATTCGTTGAACGTAGCGACGCTGCTGGGACAGAGTGTATTGCCCGTGCGCCACCTGCATCGATACCGGTGGTTGACCATACTTGCTGCTGCTCTACACAGCCACATCAGCAGTCCGGTGAGAATGAAAGAATGGACACCATGTACCCAGTAGTTGGAGGCGTCTTGTCCGCTTCCCGTAGCATTTCAACAACCATCTGAATTTGCTATAACCCCATGAGCCAGAGTTCAGGGGGAAAACGTGTTGACTCACTTCTGGGCTCCAGTCGACGCCAGACCCCTGGTCGCTGACAGATATCCCAGGCACTTCTGAGCGAGGAAGACCTGCCATCTGCATAAAAGAAGGTAGACCTTAGAGGCACGAAGCAGGAACCCGGAGCTTTCCCACGGACTGGAAGGGACTGCGAGGAGGGAGGAATGGAGCCTGTAGGTTTCTTATCCTACTGGTCGACGCGGTCGATTATCTTGGCACGGTGCCATGGTCACATCCGAAAACGGAACATCGTGCTCGACCCGGCAGGAGATGATCTCGCTACAGCGAGCACTAACGCCAGGTGGGTCGATCGCCTCGTACTGACTGCGCTCTGGTGACTATATCGGACCATGTTGCGCACTCGTGGAGCTGGACAGGTTCTGGGTTCGTCGAGTGGACAGAGGTATGAGATCGTTGTCAACAATGAGATGCCTCACGAAGGACACCTGGACGCGAGACGGAGGGGGATAGGGATGGGGGTAAGGCAACACAGCGAAGTCTTGTATTCATACTTATATATCATCCTGAGCGCTTATAGCCCCTTCCCTGAGAAAATGTGGTTACATTGTCAGGTTAGTGGCTCATCCGCGCAAACATCGCTACCGAAATAACTCCATTCTGCTTACCCATATTACAGCATGTGAGCGCCTCCAGCGACAAAAACTCAAAGGGTAACTTTGGTATATCATGCCTACCCGCTTCGAATGAGAAAAGGTGCGTGAAAGGTACGCGCTCCGATCTGATGAATAAAAGACATCTAGACGCTTTTACTCGTTACTCCACCTTGCCTCTTCATGGGTGGTCGGCGATCTCGGGACCACTGCTCCATTTCTCCTACTGCTCTGATTAACATTTAAGAATGCACATAACTGGAGTCATCCCGCATAGCTCACCAGCGAAATTGGAGGTTGACTTCAGTTGCAACGCGCTGTAGCGGATGAATCGACCGAAAGCTATCTTCATGTGGTGCAACATGCTGCACTGCAGAAGAGCGCACCTACCATCACACACTTGTGAATTTTCAAGCGAACTAGCGAGTCGCCTCGAAAGGGTGCAGCTCTCGAGTTCCGCGGCGGTGGGTAGCGATGACCTAGGGACTCATCCCTCAATCACCGGTTCTGTAAACAGTCCATATGATGGTCCAGACAGGATGAGACAATGCCAGAGCGTCTAAACGTTGGATGTGGTCGGGGAACTGTATGGCTGGGGGCCAAGCATCCAAAACTTGTTGAATTGGCGTTCGCGAAAAATGGCTCGAGGGTTGCAGTGCAGGTGAGTATAAGTCTCCTTGTGTGTGGTGTCTGTGAGTGTGATTTGAAACGGTAGAACGCATGGATGGGAACTTGAACGTTGTTGAGGTTGCTGCCATGAATGACCTGACGGGTTGCCAAACACCCGAACTCACATAGTACTATTGGAAACTGATACATCGAGGTTCTTCGACCATCTTACCGCTGCAGGTTTTCGACAGAGGTTGAGCAATCGTGGAATCCCTGGGAACGATGGACATGTAGTCCATGGACGCTTGTCACAGCCGAGATGTCACGAGACGCCCAGTGTTTCCTTGACAGTGCCCTTCTCTATCGTGGAGACCGCGCGTAACTAGGTGTATAAATTCACAGTCACTTGTGCGCCAATATCTCAGTTCTACCTGTACGTGACCTTTTTGCTCGTGCGGCAAAGATCATCTCGTGCTGGTTGGTTCGCTGTTGCTCCCTCTCCTTGACCTGTTTCTCTATAGAGGACCCGCTGGATCGGGTGACAACAACGATATTTTCCTGAGCTCTTGAGTAGTGACGATTGTATTGGAAGTTAATGAACCACTAAATGCCTGCATACAATAACGCCACTCCAAATCTACTTAGATCCTGTACCTTTGAACTTCCCTCAAACCGGCGTCACTAACGATCTCAGAGAAGTGCTATTTATGACGCAGAGAACGAGGTTTATCCACCCGAGGGGCAATGTTTAGTTAGGGGGCGAAACTCATGTGACTGCAGCAGGGGAGAAAAAAGAAACATCTACGTGCGGACGGAAGTAACGTGCCATTAATACTGGGCCACCAGGAAGCTGGAAGAGACAAGACATCAAGCAAGGATGCATAGATAGGGAGACGTAGAGGACACCCATCATCCTCTTGAGTCACCGCTGTCGGCTCCACCACTCCGACAACTGTCAACAGAAGGATAATTAGAAAAGGAGGAAAGCTTGGATAGGTATAAGTGTCAATCTGGCATGCGCAGCGGTGTGAGGAACACACACTTACAAGGTGTTACCGTCTCGTCTCAGAGACCTCTGGCAAGCGATGCATCGTCGCCTGATGTACATCACGCCGACTACGCCGTAAAATTTAATTTATATGAGTGTTCTGAATTCCATTCTGCATACGGTATTCTGGGATGGCGCCCTCCTTGATCATCGATCGACCCATTGTGGTGGTGCAGCTGCCGAGGGGAATAGAGGCTGCAGACATAAACGTGTTGTATACCGCAAAAACTCGTCACTTCATCTCATAGAAAACAGTAAGCTACTCTGAGCTCTCTTTGATTTGACCTCCACTGGCAGGTCGATTACCCCACAGACGCAGGAGGCATCGTGGAGTGTTTCTACAGGCGTTTTTGATGACAGCACAACAAAAAGTCTGTTACGACAACCCTAAAAACATGGGAACGAGGTCAATGATGATGTTCACCTGACAAATAGACTACGATGATCACACTAGAAACGTACGACCTGTTGCCTGACACTGTCTGATACGACCGAGTTGTACCAGTGGGTGGGTCTCGAGGGACTTGTTTTGGATGTGAGAGGGCTACACAAATGGAGGATCGGGAGAAATGACAATCGTCTGCAAGATATGGCAGCAGTTAGCGATGCTTAGGGCAGAAGGAATCCCGCCGTCTTGGGGCACGTATTCGAACATGAGGTCACAGCTGTGCGGGGGCCATGATTACCAAGCATACGAGCCATCCTCTTTTAGAACAATCTAAACCATGGTCTTGAAGAAGCCTGGCTCCGTTGAGCTCTGGGAGTCTCCCTCTGACCCATACTAGCGGACTTTTCGTTGTGCATATCTGTGATTCATATCTGTCCCGAGTTAATAGCTGAATTATAGGTTTCACTTTATATGACCTCATTGCGTACTCCTTTAGTCCAATTCATTCCTTTCTTCTGATCTGTCAAAATCTTGAGCGGTGTGTACGAAAGAATGCACTCTGCACGCAGAGGCGATCAATGGTCAATCGTCGGTCAGAGATTCGCGGCCCGGGTTTCATTATTTGCAAATAGCACTTCGGGGTTCTGAGTCCGTGTATTTGGGTTCTTCATACATTCGCGGGAGCTGTCTTGGAAGTAAATTTGCTATTATTCATCGATGCACAATTTCCCAACAATTGGGTAACACACTAAAGCACCGCTATATCAATCTGGTATCCCGCATTGTTATGTTCCAATCGTCAAAGCTCACTTTAAGAGTTGGCCGTGTGGAGCGCTGCAGGGCACTTTCCGGGATATGAACTGATACCGATAACGCCTTATCGTCGTCACGCACCTCAGCCAAATGATAGACTGAACTAGTCCCACATGTACACTAAAGTCAGTGCTTAGCTTGGTATGGGGCCCTCTGGTTATTTTTTTATTTACTTACCACGAGCATATACAAGTCGAACGAACCTGTGGTTGACATGAAGTTGGGGGCAGCACTTGTCGGTTTCTGCCTGAATCTTCAAGCTTAGTACCATCGAGTTTTCCCAAAGATCAGGGATGTTGGCGGATAGAAGGTCGAACATGTGTGTGCGAATTCTAGATGGGCTCGATAAGAAGCTCGTGTTGCATATAAGGGTGTGAGACTTCATAACTTCCTATAACTTCCAATACAATCATCCCTACTTAGAGGCAAGAGAAAAATTTCCGTTGTAGCCTGATATGAAAGGACATAGAATCGGCCGAAGAGAGATGGAGCAGCCAAAGAATTCGCAGTACAATGAACTGCGCCACAATGTCGTTCTGGCGAGTGTAGCAATTAGCCGTGCCACGCGGAGAGAAAAATGTCTCGTACGGGTAAGGCCCTAACTGGTGTATCTATTCACAGGTGGCCATCGTAGACCTGTATTTTCTGTGGTATGCGTTACTTGAGAAATTCGATGTCAGACGACAACATGAATTGGCGTTGTGGTCTCGTGACCTTTGTCCTTGTGACCAGCGTGCAGCCCTTCACTCCCGGAGATTCCACGGTTCCTCAGTTCTCGTCGAGAACCTGGCGCAGTTGGATGGTCGAAGGTTCTCAAGCTATCAGTTTCAAGTGGTACCACGAGAGATAAGGTACTTGGCGACCAGCTGGCTTATTCATGGCAACCACTCCAACAACCTTCAAGTTCTAGATGCTCGACACCTAGTCGCACGGTTCTCCAACCGTGTCCAAGGTTCAAATGCTGTTGCAATGACTCAACTTGCCTTGGTCGTTGAATCATCATCGTGGGCAGACGAGGTCCTGGGTCATCGACGTCACCTCTTGTAGAGTTCCTTTTGAGACGGTTCACTGACTCACTTTGAGTGCTTCATAAATCATCAAGTACAGCGCGAAATGTGAGTGCGCTCTGTTACCATGTGATACGTTGCGCCACTTGCACGCAGTCTTGGGTTAAGTGGTTCACGGCGCGCTGCAATTAGTATTAACTTTAGAGTTTGCAGGTGAGTAATGCGAAGGTGACCCAAGGTATGTGCATTCTAGATGTGGAACAGAGTAGTGGGTTCAAGGGAGTGATACTTCTCACACTGATGATTTTACATTGATCCTTAAGATCAATGAACAAATGCAAGGAATTAGCGTGAGGTAACAGTATTTAGATGTTTTTCATCCATCAAATTGGAGCGTAGACGTTGCACGTACCATGTCCCTTTCCATCTAGGTGGGTGGGATGCGGACAAGTTGCTTTTCAAGTCATTGCGATGTGGGAGGGATGTGTTGCAGGTGAGCAGAGGAGGTTCACTGTCTCGTATATCGATAGGCATGGGACCGAGCAGCTGACCTGGGAATGTGCACTTGTGATCGGGTGTTATCTCAGGGAAGGAAGCCGATGTTGGTTCAGCGCTTCTTGAGTGCTGAATCGAATTATATATGACAAAAAGGTCGGTATGAGAATTTGGACTTTTCGTTCCACCCTCCCTCGTCGTTCTCTACGGGTCATTCGTGGACGACTTCACTGTTCAAAAAGCCTGTTACAACGCCTACTTGATTACACACAGCATTTGTCTAGCTCCCATTGGTTTGTCCGTGGTTTGGTTTGGTCATCGGCTGGCCTCCTGCCCGCCTGCCCGTCCGCCCACCCAACTAGTTCTTCGGAGATGGCTGATGCACACACTCTGATCTGAGCGGGGATACGTCCGGTTTCGGATATGCCTGCTAGTTGGGTACCTCATGGCTTGCTTGGCCATATGTTCCTATGAAATGGCGAGCAATGGCAGGCTTCCGAAAGAAAATTCCCGACTTACAGGATCCCGATGATTGGCATCGTCGGAAGGTTCAGCAAGTACAAAAGACATGGATAAGCTCCCCAACTCTTCTTCTATCCTTTCCATGTATTCAAACTATACCCATTTCCATACCCCATATCCAAACTTCTCTCAAACCTCGCCTCTTGCCCCTCAGTGAGCAGGCTTTGTATAACTTCTTCCTATCTCCCCAGAGTCCAACTTCTCTTGCACAGACTAGGGTATTCCCATCCCTCGACTGTGCACACCAGCGCACCCCCCTACAACCAGGGATACAATACCTACTGGGGTGAGGATGTGAGCTTGGGCTTTTCTTCTGTCCTCGATCTCGCGCTCATGGAGTCTATAGCAAGTACACACACTCATACAAAACGCGAACCAGACAACTGAGGGGCCTTACACCACTGGGTATGTGGTCTTCATCCTCTTCGTCCTCTCCAGACTGCTGATGGAGTTGTGCAGAATGGCAGAAACCACGGTCTACCATCGCTTTCAATGCAGATGGCGCATGGGGAATATGCTCTGCTCTCACATCTTTGCCGATTTTGACGGGTTGATCATCCACCTCGCGCATATGCATGATGTACAAGGGTCTGCAGCACGGCAAATAGCCTGCCAGTGGCAGTCGGAAACTGCACACTGCGGTAAGACGTACCGCAGAGATGGGTTCAGACGCCATATTGGCATGCACGTCCGCATTCCCGTTATTTGTCCAGAATGTGGAAAGGAATACTCTCGCCCGGACTCGATGCGAGCGCACCAAAAGAAGGTGCACATAAAGCCGTGACTGGGCAGGCCTCCGTTTTTGTCTTCAAACTCGGACTGTACTATGTTCATTGTCTCATCTATGCTATTATAGAAGCCCTCTGCCAGGCTGAGCGTATGTGAGACAGTAGAGCTGTACATACTGCTGTATGTAGACTTTTCTCGATAGAAATGACGTTCTTTGTCTCGTGTGTTGTCTTGTTTGGTGCTTGTCAGACGAGTCCCTGTCCCATCAGCGCTGGAACAGCGGAATTTTCTTTCTGATACGGTAAGCGTCCCCTTTGTCTGTGGGTGGGTGGAGGAAAGAGGGTGAGTGTAGTGGAACTTGTGACGTGCACGTCACTGATTATTGAGCACCCGCAACGATTGAGGCAAAGAAACACTTCTGGAACGCGCTCGATGGGCACTCTGCCTCTGTAGTCTCCCGCGGGGAATTAGAGGGGGAATGACCAGAGTAATTCAACTACCGTGGCGCCGACGGAAGAGCGTATTCAGATTAATCTGCTGTACAAACCCAAGTTGGGCGTGTGTAAAGGCATGGTCAGCGTGATCCACCTACCATGGCGGCCGGCGAAAGAGCGTATTTTGATCAATCCGCTGTTCGGACTCAAATGGGTAGGGGCATGGCCAACGGGATCCGTTTGCCATGGCAGCCGACGATCGGATATTGACCATCTACCTTTCCAACACACACAGTGGGTTGGGCTAGTAGCCTGATTACAAATCTTGCAATTAGTATTGGTTGACCGCCGAAAGGGCTGAAGCGAGCTGTTAACGAGCAAACCAACGTCTGCGAGGGGATAAAGTTAGACATCGATAAAAAAAGACAAGAACGTGCGTTGCACCAGACAAGTGTGTCATCGCACACAACAATCCACCGTCCAATGTCTGCCGCATGGAAGAGAACAGAGATTCAAAGAGGCACTATCTCCGGGGGCAAATACAGAAAAAGGGTATAGATGCACGTGTTGTAGTTGGATGGACAGAAACGTCCGCTGCCGGAACCTGTTTCTGAGCGGACGGGGCCGTGTGCGAACGCACTGGACAATGCGCCATGGAAGGATAAATTCAGCCAAGCGATGTCATCGTCTGCTTTATGTTCGATGATATATTGGTGTGGCGCTTCGGTAGTTATGCAAGATCGGCTGGGTGCTACCGCGGGCAGTGATGAAGTCAGTGGGAGTCTAATGAGCACCTCACCAGCCAGGTTTCGCATGAACAACCAGCGGGTACATACCGTCGTATACGTTAGTTTTTCATAGCAATTTGGAACTTCAGGAAGAAACGAATGATGAGTGATTGGGGCTTCTGTCTAGGCCCCCTGAAAGCAACTCTCGAGGAACTCGTCGAGCGGGTGCGTAGAGCGCGGGGATCGTGTTATGTCGGAATCCCCATCGGTTTCTGGGTGATTGGAACGCTGTGCGCAAAACAGTACCATTCTTGTAGGGTTTAATAAGACTGGAACGCAGAATATTTGTTGGTCCTTCTTCAATGAGGGCGTTTGTTCTTTCACCACTCCCAATGGGGTGTGGATGCGTGTGTAAGGAGGGATCAATGACTTCCAGGCACGCAACGGACGAGTGACCAGCGCCGATATGCTTGGAAGTCCTCGAAGAACCATGTACACAGGACGCGGACAAAACACGGGACGTAATGGTCCGATGTTTCATTAGCGCATTACTCTCCAGAGACCGCTCTAAATCCTCTATCCACACGTTGAGCCTGAAGAGTAATTTCCTATGCAACAATGGTAAGTGACGCAGGCACAAAGTATTTTGTCACGACATCGCCCAAGCTCATATCTAGGAGACCCATGCGGGAGGTCTAGATGGATCTAGTTGTAACACCAACCTGACACAAGGAAAGAGGCAGTGTGATTGGCAAGCTTCTTTTTTTCGGGGGGGGGGTCATTCGCACCAGAAAACTAGCCAAACAAATTGAATCAGCGAGCTCTGTCTCTTGTGTCCAGTCTTCATTGTAGCAGGTGTGCCCACTAGAAACCCTAATACATTGTCTGCGTGGAGGATTTTCTAAAAGAACGTGCCAACATCTGCCATATATGCAACTTGGCAGCGAAGACCCACATTTAAGCTCGGGTAGTTAAAATGCATCTCCACAGCTACCCAATGCACCCGGTGTCACGATTGAGCGTGCGAGATGGACGCCTATACTGGGGTAACGATCTCCTTGGAGTCTTCCAGGATGTATCCCCTCCTGGATCGACTATCGACGCTGCTCAAGGGGGTGTCCAAAATCCCTGCTCCCTAAAGGGTAAGGGCTTTGTCTCTTTAGCGAAATGGCTTCTCACTGGTCAAGCATAGCGACCTGCATTGGATGAGTATCGACGTGAACGCGTCAGAGTTGTCAAATATACCACCGACGCTGTGGCCACCTGCGGCGGTAGAAATTTTGATGCAGCTGAGGATCAAAATAGCTCGTATTTCTTCTCCGAAAGATCGAGTCGACCTTGAACGAACTGCTCGTCCAGGATGCGGAAGCCACGTCCTGCCGGAAGACATAGATCAACTGGAACAAGATCAGATAAACCATGACTGGATATATTCGACACTCGCCTCCTCCGGAGTCAGCGCTAGCGCTAGCTCTCAACTCCCTTCGTTAGAAGGCCCAACTTCTCAATCTGAGACGTCCCCGATCGTATATGTGGAACACGATTCATATCTGTGCTCCTGGAAAAATGAAGATTCAGACGCCATGTGTAATCACGCTGCACTGGACAGGCAGTCATTCCTTCGTCATCTTGGCGACTCGCATCAAGTGTCTGGTGCTGCAAGCAAAGTAATTGTCTGTCAGCTTCTGTGTTCCAAGACCGGTTTGACTTGCAAGAAGCCTATAAAGAGAGGAAAATTTCCTCGACATGTCGATACTCATTTTCCTCTACGTTACGAATGTCGGCACTGCTCCACTGACAGGTCGTTCTCTCGCCAGGATAGCTGGGGGAAGCATGTGAGAACTGCACATGCATAACTACTTCTAACGCCATAATCGTTTAGAACTTACCCCTACATTTTCGTCCCATTCGTTGGCTACTTTTCCTTGCGTACGGCTTTTGGAGTTGACAGCCACCCATTGTCAACTCGCTTCGTATAGTTTATGTTTGAAATCTCTTTCTCGAATAGAATTGTCCGCAGATACTACAAGTAATGAAACTAAGGACTCAGTCGGGAGGAGAAACGACTGAGGATGCGATGAGAAATGAGGTACAGTATTAAAGGGAAACGGAGTTATCATGTACTAATATGTTGGGTAGGCGACAAGGGGTTTGTGCTGTCACAGTGAAACGGAAAGCTGTGACATGTGGAGATCATACCACAATCAACAGATGTCTTTTCCAGCTTTATTTTAATCGACAGGCGAGTTCCAAGGCCGTATACTAGTCTACATATTCATTTCAGCATATCTCGAGGTAGAGAAATACATACTGTGACTTGTCTTCCTCGCCTTCCACTGCACACGAATCCTGGTGATAGACTCACCAGCATCGAGTCCACTTAAGGTGAGGACCACCGTCACATTATCATACCCACTCCTCATCCTGTCGACACTCAACCACAAAGTGGTGTCGGTTTGGACTGTGTTGATATTATGTGGACATTCACGAGCCGGATTGTCGATCTTAGACGCTCGTCGGTATTTAGAGATATGGCGCTTCGAAATGGTCCTGGAGAGAAATGTGTGTTTGTCACCAGTTCACATGGTGCATTGGTAGAATCCGAAGCACGAGCTCAACGTATAAGTTCTTGACTGTGTGGTGCGATTTACCCATAACAATCTGGGATCCCGGCTTTGGTCGCCCAAGGTTATAGTAGCACCAGCGGAACTTGTATGTGAGCGCCTTTAGCCCGAGAGACACGTCGTGTACATGGCATCCACCTGTCCGATATGAGCGTAAAAAGGTTCTAGTCCCGGTGATGCATGCGTTCATCTCCCACCTTGTGGAGGACGTCCCATCAGATACGCGTGCTTCTGATCGAGAAGGTTGCGAAACACACGCACCCCCTTGTTTCAACTGTCACCCAGTGGGAAGTCCAAAAACATCGAACTTAAAGACGACAGGCGCCTATAGTCCATACTAAGAACAAGAAAACGTGTTCGAGATGACTTGACGCATACCACGACTTGAGTCAACTGAAACACCTCACTCATCAGAGGCAGCGACAGTATACCACCGATAAGGATGTCGTCAACAAGGACCAGTGCGTTGCAATTGAAAGGGGCGATTGTACAGTGCTGACATGTCACCAAGACCCGATAATGGTACTTGGCGGTCACAACGATCCGGTGCGGGCAGTCGCGTTCTACCCCGACGGAAAGCATCTTTTAAGTGGAAGCGGGGATGGCATCCGACGGTGGCGACTTGAAGATGGCCAGGAGGTCGGATACCAAAAAGAAGTGTCTGTGAACACCATTTCAGTGTCAAGCGACCACAAGTGGGTGGTGTATGGGGGCCGCATCGGTGGGTGCGTGTGGGATGCAGAACTCCGAGAAAAGGTGTCTGAGGTGGAGAGTGGAATTTGGGTCAATGATGTCGATGTCTCTCCGGATTCGACCAAGTTTGCCACTGGAACCGATAAAAGGGAGGCAACGATCTGGGATATAACGACAGCGCAGAGACTGGTTGGTCCAATCAAACATAACGAGCCCGTCTACAGTATCAATTTCTCCCCGAGTGGTGAGCACATCGCTACCTCCTGCCAAGGTAGCTCGATCCGTGTTTTTGACAGTCGAAGCGGCAATGAACTAGTCACCATTGAAATTACCGTCACCTCAGCATGGCCGATTGCTCCACTTGCATGGTCAAATGATAGTCAACAAATTTTTGCGGCAATAGACGACGAAGTAATCAAGTCTTTTGCCATACCCACTGGGGCCCTGCTTGCTGAGTCGCCAAAACTCAGTTCAGTCTACTCTATCAATCTAGCACCAAATGGAAAATTTATCGCTACATTGGGAGATGGTCTCATATCGTTCCTGGAAGCATCAGCTCTCACGCGGATTGACTCAACCATTGGGGATGACAAACAGATATACTCGGTTGCCCTCTCCCCAAACGCTGAATACCTAATGGCTGGACTAGAGGGCGGGACAATCGCTGTGCATGACCTCGCGCGTGTTCTCCCAGACTCATATGGCCCCTTCCATGTAAGCATTCGTCCATCCGCAGTGCTGGAATCCACTAGAACTTGTTGTTGTGTCATTGAAATGTTTGTGCTAATCCCCATTTTGTACATATGCCAGGAGGAACCCAGAAAATTGATGCCAACCGAGTTCGAGAGTCAAAATGAAGACGGCGATCACAGTCTCCTCGAGGTATCAGCCCCTCATTTTTCGCTCGAGGTGAGTTCTTACGATCACGCAGGCAGAGATACTATCGGGTGTGCCCGCCGCTCAATTCAATTATAATGAGGTTAGCGACCACTAGTTACTTTCTTCTCTTTGATCGATACTGACCCTGCTGGAGCCACCATCCCCGGCGTCGTCCGTCCAACCCCACCGGGATGAGGCACTGCCACAAGGTACGTCCCAACTGCGTTGTTAAGCGTTGTACCGGTTATTTCCTATTGAAAGTGCGTCCAGGGAGATATCGCAATACCATGGAAACATCTCAGCGCATTACCGCCTTTAAAAAGTGGCTACAGGCGAGGATTAAAAAGAGTAACCAGGACCTGGCTCCACAAGCGTCCAACCAATCCCCCAAAGAATCACTCCAGGTTCAGTCGCAATTGAGAGCAGACGTCCAAAACGAACGTCCTTCGAGGATGGCCACAGGCAGACGTAAGCGAGTGAGCGTTCTTTGTTAGTAGATGATCGGATCTGGCTTGTTTAACGTGTCATCTCAGAGGGCTGTCGCAAAATATATTGGAAAACCGACTGTCCGTCGCGTCTCTGTTTTATATGCGTGCACTCACTGGACATTGCAGCCGAGACTACCCCTCAAGCCTGTTGAACCCGGCGATGCAAGCAAAAATGCTTCCAGCAGTGGACAAGTCGCTAGAAGCCAAACGCAAGCAGGCTCAGTTAGTCTCCTGGTTATTATGTGTCATGACACGACAATTGCTTTCCTGTTAGGCGCAGCAAATGGAAGATGCGTCTCAACCCTCAATCGGGAGAGTTCGTCTAACAGTATGCATACTTCTTTTCACTTGGCCCACTGAACTCATTGGATCACATCAGCGGGAATCAGATCAGACGGTTCTTTCAATTGCGTTTCCCTCGTGGCTGTGTTTCGGTGCAGGTACTGGGGACGGAACCCATGGATCTAGGTGATTTAATACCATGCATGCGGATATCGCTTTAGATTGTGAGTATGTGGGTGAGTTCGGGTTGCCTTACATGTTGCTTCGCATGAGTCCGGCCCTGACCGAGTTTGCTGGGAGTCCCTCAGTAATCGCTAAGAGGGCTATACATATGAAAAGGGTGGGATGCAAGTGTGAGATCCGATTCATTTGTGTTACTGCAAACGTATAGAGTATGAACCAAGACGAGCGTGTAAGGTCAACATCCCCGGTTGGGTATTATATATATATGTTCGTTGTACGAGCATCCAAGACTTGACCTGCCTGCCCGTCGTGAACAGAGGCTTGCTAGTCTGGGGTGTCTCTGTTCTATCATCTCTTGTCGCCGCTCGTGAGTGCTTACTAGATTAACATGAACCTGTCCCATAGATCTTGTTCTATCCATTACCGCATTTCATCAGAGCAGTTTTTTCGCTATTGACTTGACCCACATGAAGCACACTGACGTTGGTTGTCGCTGTCGTCCCCGCAAATATTTCAAATACCTTATTCAGATCAATCTAGTCGATCATGTCGAAGTAAAATGCTGTCGCCCATAGCACAGCGTAAGACATTTTGAAGAATGAACGCTTTGAGAGGAACAGAGAGCGAGGGGATGGTGAACTCGTGAATTGACACTCCATCCGCCTCCTGGCGCACTCGAAAGCCGAATACTTTGCAGACACGGCGCCATAAATACTGTCATGCACAAGGCTGTTAAACGAGACGTACGCGATATGGTCAGTGAGTATTGTGGCGTTCGCAAATCTGTATACACAGCGGATGAGAACACGTCTTTTTTTGGCGTCATAGGTAGATACCCTCCATTGAAAGGTACGTCTATTCGAGCCCATCTGTGTGATATTCACCTGTCTAATATGAGTGTGACATAGTTCTAGTTCCAATACTGCATACATATATCTCCCACCCGTCAAGGCGGTGAGATTTACTCCTTGTTCGAGGCCATAAAATACCTCTTCCGTGTTTTGTGCCGGTTAATGGATCTAAAACGGATAGTTCGCTCACCGTGAGCAGTGTCCTAGGGTCACGATATGACAGGCATTCACAGGCCGTAGAGTACTTGACAGCGAGAGGTATCGTTGGTGTTGAGTGCTTGTCTGGTTGTCGCGACGAGGTCACCTGTCTGAACAGGCGCAAAGACAGAAGACGCCTGTGATCAATATTAAGAACAAGAAATCATTTTTGGCACGACTTGCGTACCACCACGGCCTGGGCAAGCCGGAACGCCCCATTTTGCATTTTCTTCCCACTCTTCAAAGTCAACGACAGTGTATCATTGGTGAGAATGTCGTCGACAAAGACCGGTAAGTCGCAACTGTAAGGTGTGACTGCGTAACGCTGATTATCCGGTAAGACCCAATAATGATACTCGACGGTCATACCGATTTGGTGTCGGTGGTCGTGTTCCATCCTGATGGAAAACATCTTTGGAGTGGGGGTAGAGACGGGATTCGACGATGGCGACTTGAAGATGGTCAAGAAATCGGAAGGCGAACAAACATAGACGTACGTGTCATGGTAGCGTCGATCGATCACCAGTGGACAGTGTGCGGGGGCTCAGGAGGCGCGAGTGTGTGGGACGCAGAGCTCCAAGAAACATTTATCGAAGTAGAAGTCCAAAACTTGGTGAACGCGGTCGACATCTCCAAAGACTCGACTAGATTTGCTATTGGGGTCAATAATAGGGGGGCAAGTATCTGGGATATGGCGACAGGGAAGAGACTGGTTGGCCCTCTCAAACATGACAGGGATGTCCATAGTGTCAAGTTCTCACCAAACGGCGAGCACATTGCCACTTGCGAAGTTGGCTTAATCCGTGTATTTGACATTCACAGTGGTGAAGAACTCAACATCATTGAAACTGTCTCCCCATACTACCCGATCATTCCACTCACATGGTCCAATGACAGCCAGCAGATTTTCGCACTGACAGATGAAAAGAAAATCAAGTCTTTCGCTATGACCACAGGGAATGTACTTGTCGAGTCATCAAGTCTCGATCTGGTTGGGTCCGGAATCGAGTCTATCACTCTAGCGGCGAATGGCAAATTCATCGCTGCCTATGGATTCAGTTCCATTTTGTTCCTAGACTCCTCCACCCTCGCTCAGATTGGCCCAGCCATCGAATCTAGTGAATGGATATACTCAATCGACGTCTCTCCCAATTCTAGCTACTTGGCGACTGCACAACGCAACGGGAAAGCTGCTGTGCGTGATCTCGCACGCATTCTCCCAGATTCATATGGTCCTTTCCATGTAGGTCTTTTTCTATTCACACGGTTGGCATGTCATCATTCCATCTTCTGTTGCTGTTGTGTCATTGAAGTGATTGCACTGACCCCTCATGTTATATGTGCACTAGGAAGAATCTGGGAAATTGATCCCAACCGAGCCTGAGGGCCATAATGGAGACAGCGATGACAATCCCCTCGAGGTATCAACTCGTTTTTTTCTCCCTGGAAGCGAGTTCTTATGGTTGCATAGGTTGGGGTGCAGTCTGATACACCCGCCGCTCAATTTGATTATGATGAGGTTGGTGATGATCACATATTCTCATTTCTTCTGTTGACCCTACTGCAGCCGCCATCCTCGGCATCGTCTGTACAACCCCGCGAGAACGTGGCACGGTCACAAGGTGACCCCTTTGTTGCACCACATTTAGCAGGTACTGTACCGATCGTTTCCTGTTCAGAAACACGTCCGGAGGAATATCGCGACAATGTGGAGTCATTTCAATACATTCCTGCATTCAAAGAGTGGCTTCAGTCGAAGGTTAAGAAGAGCAACAAGGTCCCGACTTCGCAAGAACCTGCAAAAGTTCTCAAAGGGTTATCACAACCCCAGCTGCCCACAAGAGCAAACATCCCAAACGAGGGTCCTTCGAGGATGGCTGCAGGTAGACGCAAGCGAGTGAGTGCTCGTTGTTGGTGGACGATCGAACGCGGCTTGTTTAGCATATCGTCTCAGCGGGCGGTTGCAAAGTATATTGGAAACCCGATTGTCTGTCGCATCTCTAGTTTATATATGCGTACACTCATGGACATCACAGCTGAAATTGCTTCCCAAGCCCGCTGACCCTAGCGATAAAAATACTTCTGGCAACGGACAACCCTCTGAAAACCAGACTCGTGCAGGCTTAGTCCGTCCCTTTCTGGTTACCGTGTACCTTTTCGTGATAGCTCATTTCCCAATAGGTGCAACAAGTGAATGAATCATCTCAGCCTTCGCGCGGGATGGTCCATCTAACGGTATGTGTATCTCCTTTCACTGACCTATTGGACTCATTGAATTGCATCAGCGGGAATCAGACAAGACCGTTGTTGCGATTGCGTTTCCCTCGTGGATGTGTTGTGGTACAAGTACCGGAGACGGAACTCATGGCTCCAGGTGATCCAATACATCACGTGTAGATGCCATGCTTAGTCGTGAGTGGATGTCGACCACACGGTTCTTCGCGGTCCTTGGGGTACCACCGGTAGCATAAGTCCCGATACTCTCATACGGAGCTCGTTAGTACACCCTTTCACGGCGGTTGAGGAGGTCTTTGGAATGGGAGGACTGTCTCTTGTAGACCTGAATAATGTCATGTTGAAGATGGGCATTGGAGTCCCCCGATGTTTTTTGTTCATCACGGATCCGAGTAACAAGTGCGAGCGCTTGGGGCCTATCAGCTGCTAGTCTAGGGTCATGCAGGAACTATTGAAAGGATGTGTCGTGCAGAGGTTAAGTGAACTATGAGAACCTCAGTAGATGTCAAGCTACTGATATTAGTGTAACTACCTATGAGAACTAAGATAGTTTAGTACAGTAGAAATGCCTATA
>JBBPJW010000999.1:0-17141 GCA_038088935.1 Pulveroboletus aff. viridisquamosus
CTGCAGTCTTGCATGGAACGCCAGGATTGGGAGTCGGCTACAAGACATTGTGCCCGTGCCTTATCGCTGCCCTCCGAGGTTATTTCTGGCCCTTTCGCAGGAACCTCTGTGGTATGGTCCTCCTAGTGTTCCATGTATGCGAGCTCAAGTTCTTCACAGCCGACTGCAGAGAGTCATCTCCCTCCTGCACAGACGCTTCAAGCTGCGAGGGAACAACTATTGTCAATATTCCTCAATCAATTCGCGCAAGCGTCACGGTCGCGTGATGCAGCTGCCACGAGCCGCTACTTCAAACTGTTTCCCTCGATTGGTTGGGAAGCAGAAGGTCTTGAGGCATATGCGTCGTTTGTCGTCGACTTGGTGCGGGTGAGAGCTCCCACCTCCGCTAAAAGTAGGAGTGTATTTTATTCGTCTGCAACATGCTGACTGCGAGTACCAACAGCTTCATCCCCATTGTACTACGTCACTATGTTAACCGCGCTTTTCGAAGGTGTAGCTATGATCATTGATCAACACCAACCTGTTGTGGAGAAGTATTATGGTGCAGGGAATATGCAGAATGTCGTTAAAAGACTGCTAGAGGAGTGTGATCGAGTGGTACAAAGCACTCTTGAAGCCTGGGGAGAGGATCGATCAGTCAAGAGAAAGGTGGAAAACTTCTTGTCTTCATGTGCTTCCACTGAGTCCAGCTTATCCAGTTGTCAGAGATCTCAAATTCAACGCTACCCACGTCTGCTCCACGAAAGCAAATTTCGAGTGCTGTAGAGACAGACGAGGTTGATCCACGCGAGATTGACAAGATACTGTCCGAGATCGCCGGAATGAGTGGTCGATGGCACTTGTTTCGAAAGTTCCTTGTGGAACAGTTACAGGTATGTATCTATATCGAACACTTGTTGTTCATCGTGCCTTTTAACCACGACAACCTAGGAAGAGGCAATTGTAACTGTAGACAGAGAGATCAGCTACAATGACCAGCGTCCATCAGCAGTTTCTGGGTCTCCCAGCCCCCGCACCTCTTCTCCAGTGCCTGCTGAGCCTGTCGTGCTGTTGGATGCGACCTCTTCTCAAAAAGAGTTTGATGGTTTGTTGAGTTCTTATTACATACCCATGGAGATCTGGTATATCCGCACGATTATTGACAAGGTCCGTCTGTAAGCCTCTGGATCCTGAAATATTCTTTAATCAAGTAACCACAGGCTCAACACCTCGCCAGCCCTGATTTTTCTCAAACGCCCATGACTACGACCACCCCAGATGATGTCTTCTATATCCTAAAGACCGTATATACGCGCCTATTATCAACGGGTTCTCTCAAGACTCTCGGACGGACGACTGACCTGCTCAAGGGTATACTTGACCACGACTTTGCTGGCGGTATCAAAAAGAAACTAGAGGATGTCTACCGAGTCAGCACAGGCGTTCGAACCGAAAAGACTGAGAAGGAAGGTCGAACATCCTTTCTCGTGTGTTCGTTTGGCTTTCCATACTGGGTCGCAAGCATAATTCATTCTCGAAGGTGCTCCTTAACGACCTCGACGTATCTTCTTCGCATATGGAGAGGCTCACGAAGGACCTGCTTCTCCAGCCTGCTATCACACAACTATTCCTCGATACTGAACAGTCACGCGTGAAGACCACTATAGCAGGCTTACTTACCTCCACGACCAGATTCAAGGCAACATTAAGAGTAGTCTCTCTATATGGCTCTGCAGCAACGGTCTTATAATTCCCCTAGGCCGGTATAGAACAGTTGTTCAATCAGCTGATGCGACCGCGGCTACGGACTCTATTACCCGACGTCTACAAAGATGTTTCTTATGTTCTGAACGAAGACGGGTACGCAACTGCAGAGTACCAAGACATTGTGAGGAAACGCTTCGTAAAGCTCTGGGAGGGGTTAACAGACGGATACAAGGTCAGCGTTATGACTTGCATAGGACTAGCGACTCACGAGTGAGTAGGATGCTTGCACTGAAAACAACTATCGCACCTTGTTTGGTCTTGCGCTTGATGCGGTTCTCCGACCATGGGAAAAACACATCTTAACTCTCCGTTACACTGAGGCACGTCCAAAGTCTCCTCGTCTCATGTCTTCTTCTGACACGTTCATTAGTTGGGTGCAATACGCTTTGATCATGATCTCCGTTCCATAATGGGATATCTGTCGTCCCAAACAATATTCGGAGATCTTCGAGAGAAATTCATCCGCCTTCAGCAGATCTCCTCGTTGCTGAACCTCGAAAGTGTGAGTTACATCTAGATCCATGATCAATATCACTTATATTCGTACTCGATTAGGATGAGGACGTCGAGTCATTCTACAGTGGATCGGGCATCTCTTGGACACTGAGCATGCAAGAAGCAAAAGACATTGCCAGCTTGAAGGCTTGAGGGTTGGATTACTGCCATCTGCCCTGTAGGTTGTGTGGGCGGTCCTGGACATTAGAACTGACCTCACAACTTGCTTCCCGATGCGGGACGGCTGTGGACCGGAACGAGAGTACCGTCCTGCAGAATCCAGTCTTTTACGGCTGGTATCATAAAGTAAATGCTTCTCACAGTAGTTTGCGGGGGCCAAACCGATGTGTCGATGAGTAAATTTATTCAACTGCCTGACGCCAAAGGCCAAAACACGGTCAGGATTATATGCAAACTGTGACAAGGGATCCGTGTAGTTCCATTCCGTATTGGGTAAGGGTCGAGCGCAACAGTCAACCACGACGCAGGGCATCCAAACGTGCTTGAAGTGAGTCTTCATCAGCAACAGCAGCATCACCACCTTGGCGGTCCTCCCCGGAAGACGGCCCACTTGTCTCTCCGATTGCCACTGGTCGACGATTTTCGGCAAGGGGCGAGGATATGGCACCAAGTCCTGTCGGTGCATCAGTAAGCTACATTGCAGGTGTCAGCAAGTGCACCAGCAACAATGGCTGGTATTACATACTTGTTGCGAAAGGTCAACGCCAATCTCATCGAGCACCTGCCTCAAGATCTTGTCACCCTCTTCTTCTTCGTCTTCAACGTCGTCGGCCATCACGTCGTCTACCGCATCCGACATCATCTCTTCCTTCATATCCATCACCGAGCTTTCCTTCTCAAAATCATTCATGATTTTCTGGATGGCTGGTAAATTAAGACCACGATTCATGGAAGCCATAGCCTTCCAGCAGACGAGAGTTATAAAAACTGATAAATCGTGGACACGGACATGGGACGTACCCTTGTTGCTCCACGCATGGCCTCCGCCATTTGTTGGTTGCTGCGAAGGGCCTGTATCCTCAGACCGACAGCCTGCAGCTGTGTCTTCATTTGATAGAATTTCTGAATGTATCTTCGAGTGCGAACGAGATCCTTGGCCATGACTTTACATGCGTTCTGCCGGGATAATTGGCCAAGGTTGCTTGGGGGCGCTGGAGGCCACACACCATCTGACCAGCCTTGGCACTCTTCCTTATGTCAACCACGAGTTTCTTCTCGCTTTGCTCAAGCTTTGAGCGCTCCCGATCGAGCTCGCGTTGAGCCTTGGTGAGCGCCCTCTGATGCTGGCGAAGCCGTTCGGCGGGAGTGACTGTCCTGCCAAAGAGGGTTTCCTGATATAAGGGTTAGAGTGCTTCACTGCACTGCGACTGCACATACGATGATGTTCATGACCGTCGGCGTTGAGTGCAAGAGTAACTGCGTCAGACGTCGACGACTGCCGTTATGAGCATTCAATCTGGTGGGGTAGTAAGGGACCTGCAGCACAGCCCGGGATATGCCGATTGGAGTTCAAATATATCAAGCCCCGGCTAACCTTAACCTTCCAGTTTCAGCGTACACAATCACCACCGTCGAAAACAGGTTACCACCCACAACCATGGTATGTCGAAAGTGCCACTCCACGTTGCTTCTGACGACGTTCATTAGCCTCTTGCGATTGACCTTTTGAACCCGTCTGCCGAACACGAAAGAAGAAAGCACAAGCTCAAGCGTCTTGTGCAATCGCCTAACTCATACTTTATGGATGTCAAGTGCCCAGGTCTGTCTCCTTTCCTGACATCTGTGATCTCGAGTGATGTACTCACCCACCTGCGAACTCGTAGGCTGCTTTGCAATTACAACCGTTTTCTCGCACGCGCAATCAGTGGTCCTGTGTGGCTCCTGTGCGAGTGTGCTATGCCAACCCACTGGTGGAAGGGCGCGATTGACCGAGGGTTAGTCCTTCGTGATCGTGTACTTGTGCACCCCGCTAATATCGCTCCCCATCTAGGGTCTTCTTTCCGTCGGAAGAACTAGACGTCTCGCCGCCTCGCCGTCTTTTCCGCACGCTACTGTCCACTGTAGCTCACCTTTCACGTCCTCATTCTCATGTCGAAAAAGTGGATCATCGTTGAGATTGGCTTCCATTCTGCAGACTCTCACATAAACGACATCTCATCACATGTATTCCCCTTGAGCACCCATGTCAACAAAACGTGTGCTTCGTGGTTGGTGTGGTCTGTCTGGCTTGAGCAGCGGTCAGACCGTGGCGCAGAGCTTCAGGTTATGTAATGTACTAGAGTGACTCGGGTTTGACCCCGACGGCGAGCACTATGGACCTGGATCCTATCGGCAAGCACTGTGGCTTGCATTCGTGCAACGCCCTTGACCTTCTCCCTATCCAATGCAGTTGTTCGGCATGGTTTTGCAAGCTTCATGTCTCACCAGATCTACACAAGTGTCCTGCTTTGCATGACCGTCCCTCCGAGCTGTCGACCTCCGCTCGGATGCGTTCCAAGTGCGCCTTTTCTGGGTGTAGCAAGCCGTCCCTTGTGACCGCAGCAATCCCTGCCGCGCGAGAGGGTGAATCTCCCGGGGCACTTCCAAGGGGCTGTCCCGGCTGTCAGCTTTCTTTCTGCGTCGAGTACGTTCGCATCTACCGTGTCACCTCTCCGGTATATCTTACGCGACACGCAGTCACCGCCACATGCAGTCTCACTCATGTGCGGGCCTCACCACCAGGAAAGATGATGTGAAGCATGAAGCTGCCCGTGCTCTTCTTGCCCAAAAGTTTCCGGCGGGCGGTACCTCGTCATTCCACACTCCCGTGGTATCGCGCCGGCGGAGAAATCTTCCTCCTGATTCGCAAAAAATAGCGCAGCTACAAAAGATTGATCTCATGAAACTGCGCCATACTGCGGTCCCCGGAGATCCCAAGGACAGGGGCGCTGTGGTACCTGTCGACCAACGTCTTCATGTAACGGTGCGTCTCGAGATCGTCGGTCGATCAGCAAAAGAAGCTGCGTTATGGTTCCGAAAGGTGAAGTAGGTTCGCGCTCAATTTTTGTCTTCTAATATACCATAGACGACCATCACGGGTAAGGCGCTGGACCTGGTTGCACAACATTTTGGTGTGTCCCATACAGCTCCTGTAAGTCTTCTTCTGTCATTGCGACTCGGTGATTTATCCACGCCAGACGCTCCATTGGAACCAGTCGTCCGCAGAAGCCGGGGGCAATGCGCTGCAGAATCATTTGGAGTTATCGAGCCAACTAGAGGATGGATCGACGGTGGTGCTGACCGACGCGGAGCCGAACGGACAGCTGCACTGAAGTTCTGAATCTATCTACGTACACTCTACTCGTCGCTTCCGCTTCATACAAATTATCCTTCAGGTCCGCAGGAAATCGTATCATTATCCAAAGAATGGAATACAGAGTGTAGGCGAATAGTAAGCGCAAAGTCATCGTCGTGTCGATAGCCGAAAAGAGTGATAGAGACAAGAGAGACAGACAGATCCACTATGCGACAAGGGCAGCTAGCCGGCGCAGATGTGGCACATTGAGGTATGCTGGAACGTACGTCTCGAGCCCCGAGACCTCACGAGGGTATGGAGGCTCATAGGGCCCAACTTCCTCTGTTTCAGGCGAAAGAAGGAGATGATCATTACGATCATTTGCTTGAACTCGAGAGGCAACGACACGCAGAATCTCAGGAGATATAGGATTCTGGAATAAGTGATATAATTGTGTTGTTGAGTCGGTAAGAGACAGTAGACCTACCTCGTATTCCGCAACGTAGTAGTTGGTGCACATCCTTTGAATCTGCATAGGGCTGAGCATCCAGCAAACGTCATAAATAATCTCGATATCGGCAGGTGTCGCCTGTCACTCCATGTCAGGAGCTTTCCTCGAGATGGATCAAAACTCTTCACTGACTTTTTTCAGTTGCAATAACTTGATGGCTTGCATCAAATGTTCCAAGTGGAGTGTACCCTCTGGCATATCGTGGGACTTGCACCATTCCTCTATCCGTGTGATATTGTATTGAATCTGCATCGCTACGGGTACACGAAATCAGCATCGCATTAGGAAGATCAAAAAATGAAATACCTCTCTTCCAGGAAGAGAAGTTTCTCCTCATTAGAAGATCATTAAAGCTCGTAACGCCTATGAGTTTGAGCAATTCAATGAGGACCTGTTGTACCACCAAATCCTCCATATAATAACTCTTCAGACTCTTCCAGACCTTGTTCAGTAGGTTTAGGATATCGTCCATACTAAAAGCTGGTTGGCTGTTTGCGTTAAGAATGCGATTAAAAAGTCGTCCACCTCCGTCGCTTGTAGTGAAACCCGGAAGGGACTGGCTCTCAATTAATGCGGGAATTACCATCTTGGAAAGGCGTTTCTTGGTCTCCTGCATCCAGGTGTGGTAGATGTTGTACTCAAGGCTACCAAGGTCATGTTTCACCACGGTAACAAGGCGTTCGTAGTCGTTCCAGTCGAACTCGCGAACAGCATTTTCTTCCCCTGGGCCGATACCCTGTACCATGTCACTTTCGGCGACGCAGATGAAGGAAAGCATCTCATGAACGTTAGAGAGCCAGAAGATGCCTGGAATAATGGCGTCCTCTCCATTGAATGACTATTCGGGACTCAGAAAGGTCCCAAAAAGTGCAGATGAGAACTAACCATAACATGGGCTTGGATAGCCTCCATGATGTTGGCCAAGAAGCGCTCACTCTCTGGGATAAGGCCATACTTCCACATCTCATTCGTAACAAGGCTAATGAGGTTTGCTGGGAAGAGAATTTCCTTCATAGCTGACGGGTTCGTTGTGCTAGGCGCAGGTATCTTCAAACCCCGGATCAGTCCAATGAGAACGTCTTCATCCAGATGCTTGATGTCCTGCATAAGCCTGATTTTCTCTTCTGCTAAGTCGTCGTAACTGCGAAGGTCGGCCATGCCATTGGTCCGTACTCGGAGTACGTTATCCTCCCCGTTGTAAGCAACGGATACGGCTCGCTGGTTAAGTGCTTGGCTCCGCTTCGCACCGAACATCAACTCATCAACTGATGTACGATATTCGGAGGAGTTCTGCTGAAGGACACCTGCAGAACTGTGCCTTCGTTGGTGGCGGTTAGGATGGAGAGGGGGAGGTAGGGAGAGACCATTGGCCCCATTAGTATCAGGATTGCGAAGTGCAGGTACAAAAGTTGGGGAGGTTGGAACCTCTCGAGCACCTCTCGTCAGGGCATTGTATGCATTGGCACGGTTGAGTTGCTCGCGCAAACTACTAACTTCATTCTTCAGGGTTGCGATGACAGAAACATCCTCCGTGGATCTCATTGGCGAAGCAGCAAATGTCTTCTCCTGCGATTGCAACTGAGAGGCTTGTGCGAGCACTTCGTTGGTCAGCCGCTGGATTGTCTCCTCTTTTTCGGCCACTTTAGCGATTGCGTCCTCTAGGCGTTTTTCAACGTCAGCTTTTGCTTGGAGGAGCTCCTCGCGTCGAGATAGCTCGGCCTCTGCAGTCTGCAATGCAGTCTGGTGAGACTTGGCTTTGGCATCTGCTTCCTCATGTTTCAAACTCCACTGCTGGATCTGCTTCTCAAGCTCCTCGAGTTGAGTTTGCAAGGCTCGCTTCTCCTCCGTTCGCTTCTGGAGAGTTTGAGTGAGCTCCACCACCTTATTCTCGAGACGGTAGGAGATCTCCTTGAATTTGGATACTGAGCGCGCCTCTGCTTTGAGAGTTTTAAGCTGCTTCCTGGCAAGACGACGCCGAACACAAGACTGAAGGTATACCACATGTCTAACGTCGGATCGATACAAACGGCGATACAGCCTGCACAATATCCATTAGTATACCAAGCGACACAAAGAGAATGAGAAGCATACAATCCACGGAACAGGGATTGTAAGAGTACGGCTGCATGTAATGTCCTCGCCCGCCTGTGTGCTCGCCGAGCCTGTGCACCACGCAGGCCTACCGTGGGTCAGTTAGAGAACTCTACACCTCAACCTTCAGGACTCACGGCTTTGTACAGCAATAACTGCTTGGCGAACTTGGATAAACTTTGATCTCTGAAGAAAGCGCCGAATGCCTGCCTGTAACCTCTTCGCAGCAACAGCTCTGCGGATGCTCTCCACTAACCGCCTTGCTAAGATTCCCCGCCACCACGTCTGAATTCTAATCGTAGCATCACGGAGCCCTTGATATCTCCTGACAGCCATGCGCCGCCGCATATTTTTTTGGACGATGGTGACAAGGGCATTAAGTCTTTCAGACCTTAGTGACTCGAGCGCGGCGAGCATACCCGCACGGAAGAAGATCTTGGTAAGGCCACTTTGGTATTTGTCGGGATCATTGATTGTTTTCTCCAGGATCAGCCAGCAAAGAGGTCTAAGTTCTAATTTCTGTATCATAGGTTGCCAATCTGCTGAGGGAACAAGCATATAATACCTGGAACTGAATTGAGTGGGGAATTCAGCACCCAGACGGTTGCTTACCGTTCCGCAAACTCCTCGTATGTCCACCGGGAAGGGTATCCTGCACAGCTGATACGGATGGTCTCCAAAACACCACAGGCACGAAGCTGGCCCAAAACCTGAGAAGGTGTAAACTCCCAGGGTTTCTTGGCATCGTTCGGTTTGATGCATCGGATGTAGTGGACATTTGTAATGCTGAGTGTATCCATCAATGCAATGAGTGACGCCTTGAATATGGAGCCTTGTGTGGGTTTCTTGATAGCTGCACCCGGCTTCTTGGGTCCGGCTGATGCTGTGGTGGACGCCACCAGCGTTGAACGACCTGGATCAGGTATGATCGATGACCGGCGAGACCCACCGCTACCCGAATCGGAAAGGGAAGGGGAACCAGGGTGGGGAGGATCGCCGGATTTATCTGCTGACTTGACAGAACCAAGAGCGGTATCTAAGACTTCCTTTAAGAATGGATTCTTTGTCGTCGCCAGGAGTACCATGTGCTCATCTGGTACTGTGTCCCTGTTCTTCTCCAAGAAACTTTCTACTTCATATGTAACGTCTAGCGCGTAGTGTGCAATCGTGAACGCAGAGTTTCCAAACCGAGGTTTTTTAAAAACAGTTCTATTGGCCGGCTTAAGAAGTTGCGCGTTTAGTTTTTGTAGAAAAGAGGTATCACTCCCCGATGGTAAGCGAGATTCTTCGTCGAGGAGAGCAAGGACACCAAGCTTGCCCTCTATGACGTCGATACAGGGTTGGTTATCTGAGAAATCAATAAACGTCCAATTGATCTGTTCCTTCATGTACTCTTCCTGTTCAAGTTTGAACACGTGCGAATTAAACTGTGAATGAAGAATATCAGAACCGCTCGTGATGAATTCACTAGCACTCACCTCCTGCTGCAGTTTTTCATTGGCATAATTAATACTGAATTGTTCGAAAGAGTTCTAAACAGTGGGGAGTGAGCTGAGAGTGCCATTGGCACATAAATAGAGACCACCTTTTGGAAGTGCTCAAATCCATATATATCCAACACTCCTATGAACATCTCTGCACGTTCGGCAGCATCGCCATTCTCCCCAGCCAAACTCTCGTTGACAATTGCAACCAGCCACTCGAATAGGCATGCGTATACGAACTTTGCCACACTATCCCTGACTACTGTTGCCTGTGCGGCACTCAGGGCTGTGACGATCCTTTCGGAACGCGTAATGATCTGCTTCTTAATCGTCCACTTCTTGAACTCGGAAAGTGTGACCCCCAAAAACCGAGTAGCCAATATGAGAGCAGGATCTTCTTGGTCAATAGATGATTCATTTCGAGCCTGGGTGATCTTGACATTACCGAGATGCAAGAGAGCGGAAAGAAGCCTAAAGACGGCCCATTGTTTCTCGACACTGATGCCAACAGTGGAAAGAGCTTGTTGAGTGGCACGAAATTCCTCAGCATCATCGACCCCTGCAATGGGTGTTGAAGTAGGTCCACCTTGCTTGAGGTAGTGGAATTTCGTAACATCCGTATCTAACCCTAGATCTTTCCGCTCCTTCAGTGGGGCACCCGCACATAGCTGATAGAAGATATGATAGTTGCGTTCAGTAGTTGGTTGGAAGACGATACGTGACCGCTCTAGAAGGTATGTACGAATTCGCGCACCGACAATTTGCGGTCGTCCGTCAAAAAGAATCTAAAACAACATCCGTTGAACTAATACCAGAGTGCGCGTGAAATGACCCAACCTGGATGTATTTTCCAAAGCGCGATGAATTGTCATTACGTGTTGTTTTCGCGTTCCCAAAGGACTCGAGAATTGGATTCGTAGCCAAAATCTGTCGTTCTATCTCACTTGATTCATCTAGCGACAATTTTGTCTTGGCCTTGGCTCCAGAGCCAGGAGGGTTGACAGAAGCGATATATCGCATAATGAATTTAGCCTGAAGCAGGGTCGGAATGGAACGTAGATCTGGCGATCGATGGGAACATACCGACTCAGTCTTACCCGCGCCGCTGTGGAGTATATGAGATACAGAAGACAGAAAAAGAAGAAAAGGTACCTCTCGCCAGACACAATGATGGTTTGACCCATGCCCTCCCTTGCCATGGCAGTGTACGCGTCCTCGGCGATGGCAAAGAGGTGGGGTTCCAGCTCACCCCTCTTCCGACCACTATAAGCTTGAATGATTTCTGGGCCATAAAGAGTGACGCGTTGGAAGGGATTGACAGCAATGAGGACGATGCCGCTATAGGTGTATATGCTATGCTGGGCGTAGCGGTTGCGGATCGTGTGCAATACTACATGAGTGAATGAGATGACAGATAGGAAGGATGTAATACGAAGGGCATTACCTGAAGGTTCATTTAGGTGGGAAAGGGTAGCCAGATCATCCGCGGTTTCTAGCAACGGGGGATTGCGCAATGGAGGAAGACCCTCTTGGCCGTTTTTGATATCCTTCCCGGTTGTATTGACGACAATTTCCTGATGGCAAGATGAGATGATGAGAGTGAGGGAGTCGAAATGACAGCGCGTACCTTGCCTCGTTCGTCGAGGAAGACTAGTTTAATGGCGTCGTCATCGCCCTTCGTAACACTGGTGACCTCCGCGGATATCCATGCCTGATCTTTGTCTTCAAACCAGACTCTGGTCCCCTTGCTGTAGATGTTTTCGGCCATTCAATGGGCCAGTGTTTTCGTGGTCGTGGTCGTGGTCGTGGTCGAGAACAGTACTACCTATTCTTGTACATGGCTGTCAATGTGTGACAGTGCACATTCTCACACCCACGTGTTTCAGTTTTTGCGATCACATGTTTGTATTATAGTCACATGATCAATTAATTTGACCATAAGTAGTCGCGTTATTTGTCCAAGCCAAATACTCGTGGACACATTAAAGAAGAAACGCGTCGGATCTCTTGTTGCGAAAGCAAGTCTTCGCAACCCCTCTCTCCGAGTGCAGCGCCTTCCAACCTGTCACCTTCGTCGCACAGGTGCTCATTCTCGCCATCTCGCGTCTACTACCACAGAACTTTCCGCCACTTCTAACCAAAAGATCCATCCTTGACCCAGGATGATTTCTAACCCTAAGAATCTATGGGTCAGAGGGAACACATCATCCTGCCTGTGTGGGTCAACTGCGAAACGGAACGGCGTCGCTGACAGGCGGGGTCTGTTACTTCTGCTCTGGGATTTTGACTTGCGCGCCACGGGGGGATTGCTCGGTCTGCTGTTTTCATTGTCTGTGATGAAGCCCCCTTCAAGCGTCTGAACACACGTCTCCGGAACGTATTCATTTCGAGTCGGGATGCGTTCATTGTCCGCGTATGGACAGTGATTAGTCTCGGAATGGGTACTAGAGATGTGCCGTTGCTTTCTTTTGGCGCAGCCGGGGGGCAGAGCAGAGCACGGACAGCCAGTCGACTGTGGCGTTCACTTGTGGCAAGCAACATGGGTCACGTACAGGGCATCTCGGCCCACACTGCCCATTTGTCGTTCTCAATTCCCTCTTTTGCAATGAAATCCCCTCATCTGTGTCGACCCACATCATCCAGGCCCACGTACGTGTTCCTCAAGACCCCGGTTGTGGGTGAGCCCTCAAGGGGTCACCTACTGCCCCTTCCTGGTGCTTTAAAGTCCTATTGCGCGCCATGGGCTATACCGATGTCTCCGCGTCTTTTTTGAAGCCGTATGGAGACTGGGTACTGGAGTCCTCAAGCATCGATATGCATGGCAAATTGGGCATGGTTTCAGGGTGGTTTGTCATGTGGAAGACTAGACTGGATCGCGTTAGGCTGTGAATGTGACACGCACAGGAAGCGTTCTCGTGCATATGGTGTGTTCGATTTGCGAAACTCAACTATCACCAGTCTTCACAGATATGGCCCTCCCACCCCATCATACTCTGGTCCGGCCACGTAACGCCTGCTTGGTTCCGGCGCGTTATTCGGCGTTCTGTAACCGGTTTGTATCGAATCGGTCAATTTCGTCTACATTGCGAGCGCAACTAGTCCCTCAGGATGATGGTTCCCCATGATGACGGCCAAGACCTGTGTCTGATTGCTGCAAACCGCCCTTGAGCTTGCCTTTCGACTCTAGCCTGTTTCCTGGTCAATGCAGTTGTCCATGATTTGAACAGCGCGTCCAGCGATGCGGCTGTGTGCTGTGTCACCCTACCCAGCCCACTCACTCGTCTACATATTCGAGGACAACCACAGGCGTCTTGGAAGGATCCTTTCCCCGCTGAAATTGCCCTTTTCACGGAAAGGGCAATAGAGACTTGTCTCGAGGGCAGTGGGATTGGATCGCTCTGAGGTAAATGTGTGGTCGCTTGAACGATGTTGCTTCGCACAGAGTGGGTGGGTAGCGATGACATTGGCTATAGATCTCATGACAGCGTTAGACCTGGGCTACGAGCACACACAAAATGCAGCTCACCGAGTGGCTAGTACTTTCGGGTCCAGCGAGCTGTCGTGGGGGTATTGTTCTTTGTGTGACGGATGCCAGGATGAGACGTAGTGCTCGTCGCAGAACCAGGTGGCAAGATGCGGGACGACGCACTCGGTGGAGCGATGACCGAAGCGGGTGGACGTGTGCACTCCCATTCACGTACGGTGTGCGTGTGGGGGATCGGGGCTGGAGTGGGGGAAGGATGCAACCTTGGAGACGGGACTGGGCCGGGTCTTGCGGTGATCGCAGCCACTGGAATGACTGGCGATGGGGGATTGGCGAGGCGCTGAGCTGCCCATGACCCAGCGACGATCCCACTAATTTTTTGACCACGTCGTCTTCGTGACGGATAGTTAGCGACCTGGATGTACTGCATGCATTGGCACGAGGAATGTTGACACGTGTTTTGACTATTGTCAGCATTGGACGTTTTCTCGACTTGCTTCAATGACATTGCCAACCAACACTACTAGTGTCCGGTGACCAGGTGCAAGCGCTGATCTTTGGCAGGCGCGTTGTAGCCAGCGAGCAACGACAGGCAGATTTCCAAGGCAATGGACACCTTCTTCAACCGGAAGAAGCAGCGGCCCCGGAACTCGTCTGTTTCGGCCCAGGACTTGGCTGACTCCGTCCCATATGACAAGCTACCTTCACTGGCCCGTTCTCCCCTCCCCGTTAACACCGTCTCACAGGGTCTCCGTGGTGCCCCCCCCACCTCTGCCATATCCGCACCTCTCACAAATCCCACTCTCACCGCCGACAGCACAGATCTCAACCTTAACTACCAGAACCCGCATCGCACAAGACTCGAAAGAGTCGAAAGAGACAGAGTCTCCGCCGCACCCTCCCAGACCAGACCAGATTCCTCTTTCAGCACTGCAGACTCGTCCACTCTCTACAATGATTCATTCGCCTCTCTCTCCACCAAACGCCCAAAGACACCCACCTCCCATAAACTCCGTAAGAGCGAAGCCTCCGCCTCTTCCGGTCGCAGGAGTCCTTCGGGCTCCGAGTTCGGTCCCGCCCCCCTCCCCACCTCCCCTAGCGTCGCGAGTACCATGCTTCGGGCCCTTCATGCCCAAGACAATTCATCTTCGCGTTTCTCGAGTTCCACAACGCCCTCCGACAGCGCCTCTACTCACCTCTCTCACATGTTCCACAAACCACATGCCGAGGAGTTTCATTTTCCCCGTCCAGAAAATGACGACGACATCGAAGCCCTCTTTGCCCGTGTCGCTCAGCAGCGCGATCTACCCAATGTCGACAACCTTCCTATCTACCAGAAATGGAGCATAGTCCACGCCGCGGAGCAGATGCGATGGCAAGAAGAGCGGAATAGAGTCGACCAGGCTCGCAAGCAAGGCGATGCAGGACAGACCGTTTTATCTGGCGAGGGTTCTCCCGAGTGGTACATTCGCAAATTCTTGGATGGAACTATCAATGCCAAGCAAGTCTCCAGTATCTGGGTCTCACTTCGAGGGCATGAAACTAGGTGAAATGAATGCCGCTGCATCCACGGGCACTATTCACACTTCTTTTAGTTGGCTCGATGATTTCATTGATCATAGTGGCACAGCGGTGTTGGCGCAGTCTCTCGCGCAGATTAGTCGCAAGTCCAAGAGGTGATTACTTCTTTTCTCTGATGTTCGAGTAATTCACCCTTCTTCGTCCAGGAATCCGGCCGACGTCTCATTAGAACATGAAGTTGCTAAATGTTTGAAGGTCATATTCAATAGTACTGTCAGTGAGCTAGTGTCTCCCATGACTCACTCGTCTCACACACATCATAGACCCGTGTCCGGGAAGCCATGAAGATCCCAAACATCGTCACTCAGATAATATCCGCTCTCAGTTCTCCCCACTTACAAACCCGTCGGACAATTATAGAGGTGCTGTTATCAATCGTTTACTGTAGTAGAGACTCCCTGGATCTTGTCTTTCACGGTCTAGCAACTCTCAGCCAAGCTAACAGTGATTCGACTGGATGCTATGATTATTGGTTCCAATCACTCGAAGCTGTGCTCCGAGGAAGGGGTAAAATGGGTAGTCTCGTTGGTGCCAGTGACGAATACAAGCGTGCCGGTGGAAGTAGCTCGGTGTTGGTTGATTATGCTGTGAGATTAACTTTTCTTTTCTTCTCTCCTCCGGTCACTTATGGGCTGGCCTCAAGCTCCTTAATATCGGCTTGATAGTTCACATCATGGACGTCATTGACGATCTCGATGTGCGCATACATCACCGATCACTCATGGACGCTGCAGGTCTTCCACGTATCGTTGCTCTTTGTCGCGAGCTTATGATTCCTACTATGGACAAACAACTTGACGAACTTGAAACTATGCTCGAAGAGGACGAACAACGCCTGAGAGAACGTCAAGATAATGTCATCTTGGCCAGCTTTTCCAATCCAGATGATATTTGGAACGCCTTATGTTCTCGGATGGAGGGTTCGCGTGCAAAGGACTACTTCCTCTCCATAATGCGGCATTTATTGCTGATCAGGGAGGAGGGTCCGCAACTTGCCTATCATTATCGGCTCCTGGATTCGATCATCTCGGATATCGTCATGGACGGAAAACTAGCCACGGCGGAACGGAGAATTGGGCATTCAGTGCAGCGCCTGATCGCTCAGTTGAACGAATCTGACAGACTTCAAGTGGCAGAGACTGAAGTCGCCGAAATTCGTGCTCATGCTCTACGTCTGAAGCTCGAGAAAGAATCACTTGAGGAAGAGATGTCACAAGGTCTTGATGGACTCGTCGGCCAGCTCAAAGACAAAGTATCTCATTTCGAACAGCAATTGGCCACTGCCCGCGAAACGACTTCCCGGCTCCAGACTCAACTCGAAGTTCAAAGGACTGGGTATGAGGAACAGATTGCGCAGCTCGAGGCACAGATCATGGAGTTGTTTAGGATGTTGAAGGAGGTTGGAAAGGGAGTGGATAAGATCATTGAATCGAACACCGGGACCATGGACCGGAAGACACTCATTGACGTGCTAAACAGACATCTTGAGCGGACAAAGACAATCAACATCCTTGAGGGCAAGGGTCGGAGGAGGAAGAAAGTTGGTAATGAAGACGGGGACGAGACTGAGGAGTCGGATCCGGAGTCGCGAGACGCGACTCCTAGAAAGACCGACATGAAGAGAGGCAACCTTGCTCGCGATCGACTCAATGGAATAACAAGATCCGTTCGAATATCCGCAGCACAAGGTGGTCGTGATTCCCAGTTCATGGACGCAGATGAAACACATGTGCGTGAACAGATCCAACACCAGCTCGCTGCTGGCGTCAAAATCGTACGTTTGTAAGTGGGGCTTGCGGCACTATCTAATGACTTGGACAGCTCTCTCCGGAAGGTGAACACATGGCTAGTCCTCGTAGTATTCGAGGCTCTCCAAGGCGAACGAATCGACTGGTAGTCGGAGAAGATACTCCATCTCGGAATCGCTCCAATAACCTTATTGTCCCACGCTCTGACGATTCCTTCGACCATAGTGATCATGACTCGTCCTTGCGGAGCGACGAACATGACGTTGAGAGTGAATTCGGGCAATCAACTCGCAGTGGATTTAGTGCTTCCACTGATGAAACCCATCCTACTTCTGTCAGTTCGAGTGGCAGTTCTGCAGAAGGTTCACGTGGTCCTCAACTCCAATCATTTCCCGAGCAACTTGCGAAACGACTCCACATACATGGGCGTGCACCATCAATGTCGGATGGAAGTGCCACACCACCCCTCCCGACACTTCCTGAAGAGTCAGACTTGGCAGACCTTTCAGCACCGCCGCCGCCGCCGCCTCCTCCAGTTCTGCAAGAGAGAAATCTACCGGTACTTCCACCTAAAAATGATGTGAATGATGATGAAGATCCGCTGCCGCCGCCCCCCCCCCCCCCCCCCCCCCCCCCCCCCCCCCCCGGCCCCCCCCCCCCCCCCCCCCCCTCCCCTCCCCCCCCCCCCCCCCCCCCCCCCCCCCCC